>BQNB010023119.1:0-62175 GCA_026074375.1 Tanacetum coccineum | reverse complement strand
AATACAAAAATTATCAAAAAAATATTTTGCTTTTTTAGAAAATTTTCTTTTATCATCTAGTTTGTTGGAAAAATATAAAAAATTTCGTAGGGTCATTTTTACAACTTTTTACTTTTTAAAGCACTGTCCGGGTGCGGTTTTTTGTCTTGACTCGTTTTTGGGTCAAACGAACTCCGTTTTCGGTCTAATCTTTTTCATTCTTCGTTATTTGGTCCATAGAGTAGTTTAGAAGCAGAAAATTTCTTCGTAGGCTTATTTTTAAAGATTTTAGGTTTTCCCCCTTTTGTCCGGGATTCGGGCCTTCGTTTTCTAGTTTAATTTCGTAATTTTTAGGTTTTTCTTAAACGTTTTAGTCCGTTATTGTTTAATTTGACTTATTCAACTTCCCAAACTCATTCCTTCCTTCAAACTCAAATCTTCGATCGTATCGATTTACCATTCCAGCCTCGTTGGGGATTTACGACCCGGGAAAGCTCTATACTACTTCTCGGTATCATTGATTGTTGGTTTTTACACTTCTTTATATATTTTATATTTTATTATATATTATATATATTTACGGTGTGAATCCGGCACGATCAAGTATCATAATCATAACTTCCACATAACTCACATATGGGATAGTATACATAGTCATCAGATAGATGATCATTGTACCCACAATGTATGCAGAAAGGAAAGGGTATTGCTGGTCTAGAAGGTTTGAATCTTGAAGAAGATTCACCTTGACCAATGAGATGCTGAGTAGTCTTTACGAAAGACATGAATTCTGTAACACCTCGAACCAAACAACTTTGGATTACGCAGCAGAATTAGCAATTGGGTGTTACTAAATAGCACCATTTACTAAGATAATAAAAAATGAACCAAATGAGACGTTTTACAAACACGTGTTCCATTATTAATCAGAGTTAAATGCGTTCAGGTCCTCATAGGATCGCAACCAAAACCATTACAACATTTGAAAAACTATTGTTTCAAAATAAAGACATTCTTTTAGATCAACTTAAGACATTGTTTTTTAAAGACAAGGAACACACAAGTAGTCTTTCACCAAATTCATCACACGCACGACACCTCCACGCCAACGTTGCCTTCATCCTTGCTTACCTGGGATAAAACATGTTTAAAACGTCAACAACAATGTTCAGTGAAATTCATAGAGTTTAAAATAATCAATAAGTAATAATCTTTGAACACATAATTAGTTCTCGGGAATACATTGCAATGAATACAATGTATAACAATATATTTTCTTTCACGCAATAAGCTCATGACACTGAACGTTAATAATACATATGTCATTTCATATGCTAAGGTGCCCTAAATAAGGTATTATTGTCATATACCAACTACTTCTAAATACAATAAATGTCCTGTTTTGACAGGTTTTTCACAGGATTCATAATCCCGGACCGGTTGTCAAAGCTAATAGATCCATATATGCAACTAGCATTCACCTCATAAGGCGATTAACGGTTCATGAAATAAGGGACTTCGACAATAGCTACTTATGCGGAAACAATCTCATAATCGGGTCTAGCATACCATAAAACAAATATGTTTTTCGTTTTTATAACACAAACATGAATCCCACCTCGCGGTATAAAAACAATTAAAAACAGTTCAAAAGTGAGACTAAAACTCAACCTTAAGCAAAAAATTTCAATTCAATCAAATCACAAGCGCATATAGCTTCCGGCGTCTTAACCGCTACCAATATAATACATATATAGCGATACGTGACTAAAAGTATAATAATATTATAATGCATACTTGCATCTATAAATCTATATATATATTATATATATATTATATAATAAATACGATATATATATAATATATATATATATAAATAATTACAATTAACGTTATACATACAATCATATACTATAATCCCTAAGTACGACGCAAAATATTTCTCTTTGGCGCACTAACAATATCACATTGTTTTTCATAAAGTTTCCATTTTTAGAAAGTTACCGAAAGTAAGGATAATATAATCCGAACTTCATATTTCGTTATCAATTAACTAAAATTACGAACCTTTTGCTCATTATAGACTATATTCAAAAGTTTACGTTCATTACCCCAAAAATAACCAAACTTGACTCGGTTGTAAAACGTTCATTATTAAGAGTTACATGACGATTCACATAGCGAAATGTAGCTAAAGGCGAACGAACACGATCACTTTTCATTATCAAAAATAACTTTCAAAAATTTCTCGACTGGCTACGGGTTAGTCAAACTTTCTGGTCAAACTTGGTCAACACTAAACCCATTAAAACGACTTTTTTGACGTAATTCGACTATCAAAACATGCTTAGCTATCCTATTTAAGCATACCAAAATCATCAAAATTTGGTCAATAACCAAATACACTTTCAATAATTTCCGCACTTGAATCTTATAGCAATAATCATAATACACATAATATAATCAATTTAATCAACACAAAACATAACTAGAAGCTCACAATGCTTATAAGAAAAATCAACTATGGTTTTCCCTTTGATCTTGAAATCGAACAAACCCCTAAACAAACCAAACAAAACCTTTTTTATCAAACCAATTGCTAATAACAACAATCTAGCAATTATAAACACCCCCTTATACATGAAATATTCAAGAACAACCTAAAAATCTAACTTCTTCAAAACTTAGTGCATGTAAGATTTTATTAGTGGGATTTGTAGGTTTCGATACAAGGATCAATAATATGTAAGTAGATTTAATTGCATGTCAGAAAATTGGCCAGAAAGTGGTGGTGAAGGGTTGACCGGTCGTGGAGCTAGGGAGGAGGAGGAAGAAAAGAAAATTTTGTAAAGAGTTTGTGTATAAGTGTCCTATTTATAGAAAACCACTTTGGAAATTTGGCAATTCTACTCCTTCTTTCTCACTAGTCCTTCAAAGTTAATACAAAAGTGTTTATTTCATTAATAAAATCGGCTAAAGACTCGGGTCACACCACGTTAGTGAATATTTTTAATCCGTCTTACTATTTTTACTTTAAAACATTTAATAAAATGTTAAATCATGTAAAACATGACTTTTAAACACGGTTTTTACAAAAACTCGGGGAAACGTCGTAAAATACAAAAATAACATAATCACGCTCTCGGAGCAACAATATAAATCTTTCTGACTTTCTTAGACGCTAAAAATAAACAGAAACTCAGTCACGGCTTGAAATTACCCAATAAATGGAAATTTTCATCAAACCTTATATAGCATAAACGACTATAAAATTAATTACGTAGCAAAAATAATTATCATAGCTCGGGATAAACGTTGACATAAAACTCGGGTTGTTACATTCTCCCATCCTTTAGGGAGCGTCGTCCTGGTGCTCAGCTTGACTTATCCGCTTTTACTCGCTTCGTCCTTACTTGTAAAGAGATGAGAGTACTTTTTCTTAATCTGATCCTCACGCTCCCAAGTATATTCTGGACCTCTTTACGAATTCCAACAAACTTTAAAAATAGGTATCCGACTTTGCTTAAGCCGCTTAACCTCTCTATCAACAACTTCCACTGGCTCTTCAATCATATGCAACTTATCATCAAGTTGAATTTCATCAATCGGAACAACAATATCGCCTTCCGCTAAACATTTCTTACGATTCAAAACACAAAAAGTACTATGAATCCCTTTTAACCCTTCAGGTAACTCCAACGTATAAGCTACAGGACCAACTCTAGCTACAATCAGGAATGGCCCAAGGTAACATGGACTTAACTTTCCGCGCTTTCTAAAATGCATAACGCCCTTCTACGACGATACCTTAAGCAGTACCATATCAACGACTTCAATATCTAATGACTTAGTTCTTCTATCCGCGTAGCTTTTCTGGTGACTACGGGCAGTTAACAAGCTGTTCTTAATCTAAACGATCTTCTCGGTCGCTTCACAGATCAATTCTGGACCGGTGAGTTGGCTATCCCCAACCTCACTCCAGCATACCGGTGATCTACATTTCTGTCCGTATAAAGCCTCATATGGTGCAACCTTAATGCTCGCATGATAACTATTGTTATATGAGAACTCGACCAATGGCAGATGGCGATCCCAACTACTTCCATAGTCGACCACACAGGCATGCAACATATCTTCAAGCATTTGTATAGTGCTTTTGCTTTGGCCATCCGTTTGAGGGTGGTAAGCGGTACTCATATCCAAATTTGTTCCCAACACTTTCTGAAGCGATTTCTAGAATCTCGACGTAAAATGGCTATCTCGATCCTAAATGATCGAAACAGGAACACCATGCCTACATATAACTTCCTTCAAATACAGTTGCGTAAGCTTCTCCATGCTATCCGTTTTCTTCATCGGTAGGAAATGAGCTGATTTGGTCAGTTGATCGACAATAACACAAATCGTATCATACCCGATCGGCGTTCTTGGCAGTCTACTCACAAAATCCATAGTAATTCTTTCCCACTTCCAAACAGGAATCTCAGGTTGTTGTAGCAAACCAGATGGTTTCTGATGCTCGGCTTTAACCTTCGCACAAGTAAAACATTTGCTTACATACGTGGCAATATCAGCTTTCATATTCAGCCACTAGGACAACAACTTTAAATCTTGATACATCTTGTTCGATCCCGGATGGATAGAATACTTGGACTTATGCAATTCATGCATAACCAAATCCCTCAATCCACTAAATCGCGGCAACCACACACGATTTCCAAAACAACGTGTTACATCGGTGCGAAGCTTGAATATTTGCTTAATCAGTCTCCCCAAATTCTCCGCCCTTACATTTTTCCTTTTCATCGCTCCCTTTTGAGCTTCACGAATCTGCTTAGGTAGATCATTGTGAACAGTCATCATCAAAGCTTGAACACGTAATGGCTTATTCCTTTCCTTCCGGCTTAAGGCGTCAGCCACAACATTCGCTTTTCCAGGATGATATTGAATCTCACAATCATAATCACTCAACAACTCAATCCCTCTCCGTTGTCACAAGTTAAGCTCTTTCTGATTTAAAATATATTATAGGCTCTTGTGATCGGTGAAAACCACATACTTCGTTCCATAAAAATAATTTCTCCATAACCTAAGAGCGAAAACAACGACTCCTAACTCCAAGTCATGAGTAGTGTAATTCTCGTCATGGACTTTTAATTGTCGAAAAGCATACGCTATCACCTTTTCTCTTTGCATCAACAAGGCTCCATAACCTTTAAGTGACGCATCATAATACACCACAAAATCTTCTGTTCCTTCGGGCAACGCTAAGATTGGTGCACTACACAACTTCTGCTTCAATGTCTGAAAAGCTTCCTTTTCTTCTTTCCCCATTCGTATTTCTTATCTTTCTGATTCAACTTAGTCAGTGGCTTAGAAATCAAAGAAAACCTTTAATAAACCTCTGATAGTAACCAGCCAATCCAAGAAATTATTTCACCTCCATTGGCGTCGTTGGTGCAACCCAACTCTTAATGGCTTAGATCTTGGCAAGATCAACATGAACACCATTACGATCAATCACATGACCAAGAAATTGTACCGAATCTAGCAAAAAATCACACTTTGAAAACTTGGCTTACAATCTCTCTTTCTTAAGCAGCTCCAAAATAATCTTTAAATGCTTTCCATGCTCTTCTTCGTCCTTGGAATAAACCAAAATATCATCGACGAACACAATGACGAACTTATCAAGATATAACTTGTATACTCGGTTCATCA
The DNA here is from genome assembly GCA_026074375.1 of Tanacetum coccineum. Classification (NCBI taxonomy): domain Eukaryota; kingdom Viridiplantae; phylum Streptophyta; class Magnoliopsida; order Asterales; family Asteraceae; genus Tanacetum; species Tanacetum coccineum. Next base: position 56,475 of record BQNB010023119.1, on the reverse strand, counting down.
AGTCCATAAACATAGCAGGCACATTAGTCAATCTAAACGGCATGACTTGGAACTCAATGTGACTATACCGAGTTCTAAATGCAGTAATTGAAATGTCCTCTTCTTTAATGTGTAACTGGTGATATCCTCATCACAGATCGATCTTAGAATACACGCTCGAACCTTGCAGTTGGTTAAATAAATCATCGATTCTCGGGAGAGGATAACGATTCTTGACAATCAACTTGTTCAACTCGCGGTAATCTATACACATTCAAAAAGATCCATCTTTCTTTTTTACAAATAACACCGGTGCTCCCCATGGTGATGAAATCAAACAAATAAATCCTTTCTCCAGCATCTCTTGCGGTTGTGCCAACAACTCTCTTATCTCAGACGGTGCCAATCTATACGGTGCATGTGCAACAGGTGCAGCCCCCGGTACTAGATCAATTCGAAATTCTACTTGCCTCGACGGTGGTAGTCTCGGCAAATTGTCAGGAAACATCTCAGGAAAGTCACAAATTACAGGCACATCTTCTAATCGTTTCTCCTTCGATTTCTTCTTCGTCACGTATGCCAAAAACAAATGACAACCTTGCTCGACATACTTACAGGCCTTAATACAAGATATGACCTTTAGTCGAGACACACCTTTGTCACTTTTGACTGTCAACATCTTGTTTCCATAAGGCATACGAACAACCTTCTCACTACAAACGATAACGGCATCTTGCTTGACAAGCCAGTCTATACCGATTATGACGTCAAACGTACCAAGCTCAATTGGCATAAGATTGATTTCAAAAATATGGTTCACTAAGTTTAAAGTGCAACCTTTCAAAACAGTGTTCGTACTAACTACCCTTCCATCGGCTAATTCTACCTCGTAACTAGATCTTATTTTAACCGGTTCAATATTAAGCATGAAACTGAATCTAGTATCCACAAAACTCCTATCGAAACCCGAATCGAATAAACAAAAGCATAACGGTTATTGAGCAGAAACGTACTAGTAACCACATTCGGACCCTGCGGCTCACCATCCTTAATAACATAAAATCGGCCACGAACTTCTCTAGTTTCCTCTTGCTTAACCTTCCTTGGGCATCGGTTCCTAGTATGACCTTTTTCACCAGAATCATAACAAGTCGGAATGGGCTGAGCATTCGCACCCGTGGCAACATTCTTTTCCTTGCAATACCTTGCCTTGTGCCCAACCTTTCCACACTTGTGGAACTTGATCGTACATTGACCAACATGGCGAGTAAAACAAGGTTCACATACAGGAAGTAATCCAGAAGACACCTTTCTATCAGTAGGAGCAGTAGTCATAGCTCGCGCGTTCCCTTGCTTTTGGTTATTCTACAAAGTTTGGCGTGAGTTGTCCTTATGGTTGCTCTTACCACTACTATTTCCACTTTGAAAGCTCTCCCACTTTCACTTCTTTCCTTTTAAAATCTTTTCATCCCTAGCTTGCGATTTTTGCTCCATCAACTTATATGCCATACGCACAGCTTCATTCAGGTTGGCAGGCTTAGAAGAAGTAACTTCACCCTTGATATTCTCAGTCAGTCCCCGGATGTAAGCATCAACCTTCACTCTTTCTGGCTCAACCATCCTCGGACACATCAAAGCTAACTCATTGAACCTTTGAGTATAAGCAATAATGTTATACTCCTTGACCTTCAAGTTCCACAGTTCGTGTTCTATTATTTGAACTTCTTCTATTGGACAAAACTCTGCAGTCATCAATTGCTTCATTTCAGTCCAAGGCATTTGGTTCACAGTCTCCAAACCCAGGGTTGCAACCTTAGCATTCCACCAAGTTAAAGCAGGTCCTTGCAGTGTTCCAGCAACAAACTTAACCTTCTTGCCCTATGCACATTCACTGATTCCAAAAACACTCTCAGTTTTCTTGAACCATCTTCGTAATTCGACAGCTCCTTCAGTACCGTGAAAAATAGTAAGATTGCACTTCATAAACCCAACAAAAGTGCACTAACGAACAATAGGTGCGACATCTTGACCCCTAACTGGTCCAGATCCTCTAGCTTTATTTCCAACATTTTCATGTCTAGCCCGCTCAGCAGCGATAGCAGCATCGACACTTTCCTTGATCATTCAAAGAACAGTAGCTTGAGTCAATGGTGCAGACTTTGGAGGATTGATTCTGTCACGTCACATAGAAAATAATTTGATAAGCATTCATAACATGATATACTCATAGCATGATACAATGACAAATCAATCACAATCACACAACATCAAGTAGTAATCAAAGATAGTCATTCATTTTCCATCACAAAAGAGTTAATACATAGTTGCATTGTTTCATAAAATGATACAAATCGTTACAACCAATAGCATTAATTCTACTAACTGAGGATTCAGTTTAGTGATTACACAATAAAGATACCACAATTGAAACTAAACTACTAAGAATCACAAGGAGATCCTCACGGCTCAGATGAAGGACTCTTCTCATCTTCAACCGGAACATCGATAGCTCCATTCTGTCTTTCTTCAAACACAAATCCTCTACGAATCATCTCTTGATAGAACTCATGAGCTCAAAATCTAGTCCAATAGAGATCTCTCTCGACTCGTTCATTCTGCATATGAAGGAATGTGTTGCTAAACCATGCTTCTTCCAGTTCCTTCTTCAACTTCTTACACTCAGCTTTTTCTTCAGCATTACCAAGCTTTTCAACCAGCTTCTCCATTGCAGCTGTTCCTTGCTCCATACTAGAGCGCACTTCATTACCCAAATCTAAAATCAACTTACCATAATACTCGTCCTTTGCTTTTCCTTTCTTTTCGACCAATGCATGCGCCGTCTCGCGACCACACAATCGTCTTGAAAGAGAAGCCATCTGACCAAAAAGAGAGTTAATATCCCTCCTCATGAGACCAGGCAATAGACCATCACTATCCTCCTAAAGGAAAGGATCGGTAGATGACTTACCTACCTCATGGACACTAGCAAGAATAGTCTCATCCTCGGACTCAATCGTGTCCTCAACCTCAATCACATCTTCAAGCTCTGACTCAGAGGCAGTCGACGGAGGGTTAAAGGATCCACCTCTTCATAAGGATATGTCAACTCTGGCTCATTCTCATCTTCCTCGATGTCAACTTCCATGTCATCATCTTCTTCTTGAGGTTCTTCTTCTTCCTCAAATTCTTCCTCTTCTGGGTCCTCATCTTCATCTACTAAGACAAGCTCGGGAACAACAGGAACATCATCGTGTTGATTCGGCTCAACTATGGGTACGTCATCCACATGATCGGGAGGAATTACGTTCACCATGATAGTATAAAAATATCATATAATACTTATTCAATAGCGTATCACTTCTTATTCTTATTGGAACACTATTATCCAAAAATAACAGTTTGCATAAGTGCGCAACAAATAAAAATTCACAAATCGTGACATTCTCGTTCAGTATATACATCAATTATACTCCAAACATATATAATAATAATCATTATATAATCACATGCCATTTTATGCATACATCACATGCATAAATGTAATAATACACAACACTTTATGCATCCAACACATGCATAAATATACCTATACATAACAATTTATACATACAATACATACATAAATATACATTTTCTTTCTATACGTAACCAATGGCAACGAGGAGTCTTAGCGTGCGTGTAGAAGCGTTATAGTTTAGTTTTTTTTTAAAAAGACTCGACCTAGTTCGTTATAACCTTAGGCTCTTGATACCACTCTATAACACCCCAAACCAAACAACTTTGGATTGCACAGCGGAATTACCAATTGGGTGTTACTAAATAGCACTATTCACCAAGCTAATCAAAAACGACCTAAATGAGACGTTTTACAAACATGTATTCCATTATTAATTAGAGTTAAACGCATTTAGGTCCCCACAGGATCGCAACCACAACCATTACAACATTTGGAAAACTATTGTTTCAAAATAAAGACATTGTTTTAGATCAACTTAAGACATTGTTTTTGAAAGCAAAGCAAGCTTTCACCCTTCGTTTGTTGTGGGTCGCGCCTCACCACGGGCACTGAATGAATGAAATGAGTGGAGATCTTCCTTCCCCCTTACTCACAAGTAGTCTTTCACCAAATTCATCACACGCACAACACCTCCATGCCAACGTTGCCTTCATCCTTGGTTACCTGGGATAAAACATGTTTAAAACGTCAACAACAATGTTGAGTGAAATTCATAGAGTTTAAAATAATCAATAAGTAATAATCTTTGAACACATAATTAGTTCTCGAGAAAACATTGCAACGAATACAATGTATAACAATCTCTTTTCTTTCACGCAATAAGCTCATGACACCGAACGTTAACAATACATATGTCATTTCATATGTTAAGGTGCCCCAAACAAGGTATTATTGTCATATACCAACTACTTCTAAATACAAAATGTCTGTTTGATAGGGTATTCACAAGGATTCATACCCTGTATAGGGTTGTCAAACCCAATAGATCTATTTAATGCATTAGCGTTCACCTCATAAGGCGATTAACGATTCATGAAATAAGGGACTTCGACAATAGCTACTTATGTAGAAACAATCTCATAATCGGGTCCAGCAAACCATAAAATCATATGTGTTCGATTTTATAAAACAAACATGTATCCCCCTCCGGGTTTTAAAACCTAATTAAAACAGTTTCATAAAGCGAGATATGAACTAACTTAAGCAAAAGATCCAATTCAATAAAATCAACAAGCGAAATAGCTCACGTCTTAACGCGACCTTATATTTTAATAACATATTATAGCGGGTAGTGATAAAAGTATAATAATTCATATTCATGCATACTTGCATCTTATTATATCTTACTATTTAGTACATAATCATCTACTATAATCCCAAGTGCGACGCATAACATTTCTCTTTGGACGCACTAAACAATATCACATCGGTTTTCATAAAGTGTCTATTTTTAGAAAGTTACCGAAAGTAAGGATAATATAATCCAAACTTCATATTTCATTATCAATTAACTAACATTTACGAACCACTTTGTCATTATCAGACTACTATTCAAAAGTTTATTCACTAGTTTGACTTTTGAAAGTCAACTTCGTAGTTGGACTTTTCCCCTAAATAACATAACCAAACTTGGACTCTGCCGTATAACGTTCAATAATAAGATATACGTGAGATCCACACCTAGAGAAAACGTAGCTAAAGGCGGAACACTATCACTTTTTAAAATCAAAAATAACTTTTGAAAAACTTTTTCTACGACTCGCTCACGGGTTAGTTCAAACTTGGTCAACACAAAACCCATTTTAAAATGACATTTTTGACGAATACCGACTCTCATAACATGCTTATCTATGCCTATTTATTGCATCCAAAACTATTAAAATTTGGTCAATAACAAATACACTTTTATTAATTTTTCATTGAAATCTTATAACAATAATCCATAATACAGCAATTTAATCATTTAATCAACACAAAAACATAACTCAAAAGCTCACAATGATTATAAGAAGAATCAACTATGTTTTCCCTTTGCTCTTGAAATTAGAGCAAACCCTCAAAGACGCAAACAAAATAAAACCTTTTTTGATCAAACCAATGGTAATCACAATACAATCTAGCAATCATAAAAACCCCCCCTTATACACGAAATATTCAAGAACAACCCAAAAAATCTATTCTTCAAAACTTAATGCATTGTGTAAGATTTTATTAGTGGGATTTGTAGGTTTTGATACAAGGATCAATAATATATAAGTAGATTTAATTGCATGTTCGAAAATTGGCCAGAAAGTGGTGGTGAAGAGTTGGTCGATCGTGGAGCTAGGGAGGAGGAGGAAGAAAAGAAAATTTTGTAAAGAGTTTATGTGTGTGTATAAGTGTCCTATTTATAGAAAAGCACTTTGGCAATTTGACAATTCTAGTCCCTCTGTCCACTAGTCCTTTAAAGTTAATACAAAAGTGTTTATTTCGTTAATAAAATCGGCCAAAGACTTGGGTCACACCACGTTAGTAAATATTTTAAATCTGTCTCACTAATTTTACTTTAAAACGTTTAATAAAACGTTAAATCATGTACAACACGAATTTTAAACATGGTTTTTACAAAAACTCGGGGAAACATCGGAAAATACAAAAATAACATAATCACGCTCTCGGAGCAACAATAGAAATCTTTCTTACTTTCTTAGACGCTAAAAACAAATAGAAACTCAGTCACGGCTTGAAATTACCCAATAAATGGAAATTTTCATCAAACCTTATATAGCATAAACGACTATAAAATTAATTACATAGAAAAAATAATTATCATAGCTCGGGATAAACGTTGAAATTAAACTCGGGTTGTTACAAATATAGCATGATCACGTGTTCTATGATTAGTTCTCTTGCTTTTTTTGCAAAAGAAAACCTGAAAACAATTCTCAGAAAGATGATTGTTTTGTCCACAAAGTTCACAACTTATTTTAAATTAAGTTTTGTATCTATTTTGAAGTGAATTGTGAGGAGCCTGTTGAGACTGGTGGTTTCTCAAATAAGATGACTTGTTCTTGCTAAGTTGTAATTTTAGTTCTTTGAGTTCTTTTATCACAATAGCTAAGGGAGGGTCATTTTTAATTTTCATATTCTTTAACTTACTAGCAGGAGCTGAGTAAGTTTTTGAGGCTGAAATACCTTTTCTGTTATCCTTAACAGGGGCTGAGGAAGGTTCCTTTAAGGTGACACATTTTAAGGCTTTAGTTTTGAATGTGGAATTTGACTTCAAAATTGATTTGATAGTCTTTGCTCCAGAGACAGGTTTAGCACCGGCCAGCTTCTCCAGTGGAGGAAGAGGGGTGCTCCAGACTGAAGATTTGTCTGCTGAATCATAATCAGTCGCTGAAGAGTCAGAGACAACAACTGAAGGATCAATTGTGTTTCTTTGTGACTCATCTGAGGGTACCTTACCAGTATCATGATTTGGCAAGGTAGAATCTTCAGCTTCAGATAACCTAGGTTTATTACTACTAGTAATAGACACATTTAAGTTATCTGCTGAAGACTTTACAAATACCAAGTCTTTTGGCCTAGAACTGGAGGTATCTTCAGTAAGTTGGTCAATTCCCAAGATTTTCTTCTTTTGAGTAGGAATTTGTTCACTGATACACTGATTTACTTTATTAGAACTGTTTAGCCATGTTTTTGTAATAGATGTTAGCTCTTTTAGTTCATTTCTTAAGTTCTGATTCTCTTTCAGAATCTCAGTGTTTACATGCTGCATGGTAAGAAGATCAAGTTTTGCTTGTTTTAATACTAAAAATTGTTCTTTGCATGTATTCAGTTCTTGAACAAGATTTCTATGTTTTGACAAAAGATTGTTTCTTTGTTCTTTAACATAGTTTAGATCAATACACAAATAATATAGAAAGGATTTTCTATCATCATTATCTTCCATTTCAAGAAGAGTGTGTACCTTTTGTATAGATATCTTAACCCATTCACCATTGCTGGTACTTTCTTTGCCAACTAAAATTCTTTCTTCATTAGCAAGTGCCATGCGATCTTTGACTTTAATTGCTTTATTTTCATCTGATGACACTTCTTCTTCATCCCATTCATAAGTTTCGGCAATAAGGCCTTTATTTTTGCCTAAAGATGAATTAGGAGCTAAAGCACTCAAACTCAGGAGAGCCAGTTTAGCCTTGACTATGTTGTATTTGGCTTCAAAGTACTTGGTAGGCCTTATTTCTGGTTTGTGCTGAGAGGAACTAAGAGGTTTTGGTTGAAAGGGTGATCGATATGAAGGAACTGAAGTTTTTGACCAACAGTCTCATGCAAAATGACCCTTCTTGCCATATTTGTGGCATTCAATTTGGTCAGTTGCTTTTGCACTGCTGAACCTTTGAGTACCCTTTTTGAAGAACCTCTTAGACTTGGCTAAAAGAGCTCTTGATTGATATTCTTCTTCTAGGTCATTTATGTACTCATGACTGCTTCTTGTATCCTCTTCATCATTAAGAGTATCTTGAAAGTCCTGGACAATAGAGGTAGAGAAGAAAACAGTTGACAGAGGTGTTGCAAAGATAAAAGATTTGTTCTTTTCAGTCTCATAAATACCGTATATTAGGTTTTCTTCATATTTAAGTTTACCAAATAGAGAACCAAGCTCAGAGTCTTTTGTAACACCCCCAAATCTGGGTTGCAGCGGAATGTTGAATATCCGAGGGCGTTACTTCATAGATCAATAGCACAAGATATGAGAACGACCACTAAACGTGTCATTTTAAAAAGATACATTGGATTTACCAAAATACTTGTTCATTACATAAGCTCTTGGCTTCAAATTGTTTGACAAAATAATTAAAGATTTTGGTTTATAACAAATGTTCCCAAAATGTAATACGACCCAAATCTTTAGTATTAACTCTCTCCAAAGAGTGACCCCCAATGTATCTGGGACCCTCGTGCCTTATTGACTTGAGAAAAACATGCTTAAAACGTCAACATAAAGTTGGTGAATTCATAGGTTTATGTAAAACAATAGTAGGACCGCAAGATTTCCATGTGTATGATTAAGTAACAGATGCAAACATCATAAAAATTAATTACGTTTTCCTAAGCTCATGACACTGATGAATGCAATAAATTGCCAACAATGCCTGTGAATGATGTTCTAACCCGTAACATCCCAAATCCGACATGATATACGTTTGTTGTCTGGCAAACCAGCATAGTGAGTGCTACTCACCCAAACGGGGATGTCAATCCCAAATAGATCTATTTATAACACTCGCGCTTACAATCTAGTAATTAACAGTTCATGATAAAGGGCTTAGTGGGTAGTCCTCTGTATAAAATGTACCCTTGCGTCCAATTTATAAAATAAAGCATGTTCTCACCCCAACGATGTAAAACATTTAAATATTTGTAAAGCATGGGGCTATGAACTCACCTTAGTAGGTAGTCCTCTGTGAATGATAAATATATCCAAGTATGGCAAATAAATCACCGTCAAATACCTAAGCAAGTACGGCCAGTCTTAGTCTATAAGTTTAGGCTAACGACTTAATGTATAAACTATAATATCTTGCTAGTTTATATATACTGTTATCACTTAAGTGGTGGTGCACATGTTTATTGCATTTGTCTTTACTTGATGGCTCTTGGGAAGGTATACGGCTACATATGTTCAAGTATATGTATAAGCGTTATTAATAAATATTCATATTTATTAAGTCGTGTTTTAATTTGTATAATATCTGGATAATATTATAACTCGTCTGATACGTTAAGTGGTTTATTAAAATCACCTTTGTTCATAAAATACCCTTAGGTTTTCTATATTTACAAACACAGTCCCATGTTTATGAAAATATAATATTTACATTTTAAACCCCTAGGTTTCCACATTTACACCTTTGGCCCCTTAAGAAAAGTTACACTTTTGGTTCTTATATTTTCAAAACAGTCCCTCACGTTTCAGAGATGGCAAAACAGTCCCCAGACTTTATAAAATTTAGTTTTGACAGTTTCTACCCTAAGTTTTCATTTTTGACACTTTAGTCCCTTAACTTACAAAAATTACATTTTAAGCCCAATTAAGTTTTGAACAGTGATAAAAGGTTTCATTGGGTTCCAGTAAGCTACATAAGCTGTGGTGGCATATAAATAAGCTCGGATGAGCTTATTTTAGCTTATTGGGCCTTTTAGGCCCGTTAAGGTCCATTAAGCAAATTAAAGGTCCAATAAGGATTCTAAAAGCACATAATCTCTCATCAAGTTCATTTAAGCTTATTGAGACTGTTAATGCTGAAAAATAAGCTCAGGTGAACTTATTTGAGCTTATTGGTCTTTTCGGCCCAATAACTAATTTAAATTTAGTCCTTAAAGCCCAATAAAGTGTTTAGCTAGTTTTTCAAGTAGTTTTTGATACAATCGAGTTAATTAAGTTTAAATAAGCGGTTTAATCACGTAAATACGTTGTTTAAGCTTATTAGTGGCTATTGGACCCATGTTGGGCCTCGCTGAGGGCTATTAAGCCCATTTGTGTCCCGATAAGGCCTCTTACGTGTATTACTAAACCAAACGAGCTCAATAAGTCTTATAACCCTTCAATAAGTTCAAGTGAGCTTATAATAAGCTGTAGGCCTTAACTAATGGGTTGTTAGGCCCATTAACGTCCGTTAATGGACTGTTTGGCCCAACGTGATCCATTAGTGGTCCGTTAGGCTTATTAGTGGTTTTAGGGTTTAGTTAGGGTTTCGTTAAGCACCTTAAGCTACTATTAAGCTCTTTAAGTTATACTTAAGCTAACCTATAAGCTTGTTTGTCCCATTTATGGGCTTCGTGGCCCAAAAGTGGACTTAGACGTCCATTGTCATGCGTAGTGGAACTTTGACCTCTAGCAAAATGAAACGAGTTCGTCTAGCACACTTTTATGTTTTTATACTATGCGTGCACACGTTCAATTAGTTAGTATATACGTTCCCAAGCCAAGCCACGAGGTTTATATGAAATGTTCACGTGTAGTTTTCGTGTAAATTGTTGTTAATGAAAAATTATAAGTCCTAGTCTTGATAAGCCTCATTTTCATATATGTTAACATCATTTTAGCACCACACAAATATAATATACATGTATACATGTGTGAAAACATATATGATTGTATCATGCATGCATAAGCTCACGTTAGTTTGTTAATTACAAACTAACATAACTAAAGGACTAGCAACAAAGAAAGAAAGTAAGACATGAACATGTAATAAGCTTTGTACATGACTTACAAGGGTCTTAGTGTCTCGGTTTCGAGTTGAAACGTATAGAATGACAACCTAATTCATAATGCATGATTGTGTAATAAACCCAAGCTTCAAAACTTATCAAATACCCAAATATTTGCCCGTGTGTCCTTTTATGATTTTGTATGAAGGTCCTAGCACTACTCGTATGTTCGAATAGGATGGTGAAGGTGTTTGTCGTGGCTTATGACCCGAAACAAGAAGAGAAATAATATGGTTTGTTTGCTTTGAGTGTTTGTGTGTTTAGGAGTTTCAAGAAGTGTTAAATGTCAAGATAGGAGGGGGTTTATATAGGCTTAAGATTAGTTAATTTCCTCTAGTCCCTGATTAACCAAAACCGTGCCCTATTGTAGTGGTTTTATTGTTTTCTAGTTAGTCACACATAGTTTTCTTAATACCTCTTGAGTTCACTCCTTAATTGCTTCTATGTTGTACAAGATTTATTTAAGATTTGAAATCTTATGGTTGTGTATGGGTGATTTCTTAGCCGCATGTATCAAGAGGCAAAGGAAGTATCCAAAGTGGTTTTTACACAATGTGTATTAAGCTAATTAGGGAACATTAAGGACAACCTTTAATTAACCCTTGTTGTACATGTACGTAGGAAGATTTTCTAGTTGTTTAGGGGGGTAGGACGTGTAGGTTTAGGGAGGGAAAGAAAGGATTTTGAAATCTTACTAAGATTATACAAGTACAAGACTTAATTAAGAGATAGTTGTACAATGTAGTGTAAGTATCCATTGTGTTATGGTTTTTGTTTACCCATATTCAGCCATAGTGGGTTATTAACACAAGAATTGAATAATTTTTGTGTTTAAGGATTAAAAGTGGGTATTGGTTTGAGTCTAGGTAAGTCTAGGTATTTCTGGAGTGTGTCTAAACGTATTCTATTGCGAAACATAAACCCTTTTACGTGACCAATAAAAAATAAAGCGCACAAAGTCAATAGTTATCTTCCTAATAATTACATAACACTTGCTTGTCATAAACCCAAATTTATTTGGTGACCGTTTACGTTAAATGATTATTTCTAGTTTACGCGATTTAGCTTAAAAGTTAAATTAAAAGTGAACGCGTATCGGACTAAAATAAATAGTGAAGAATAATAGAGTCGTAAAATGACCTGAAATTGAGAAATGTTACAGTCTCCACCCGTTAAAAGAGCTTTGTCCTCAAAGCTTAAGACCTTGTAGTGGATGACGAAGTCCGGTTTGTGAAGAGTTGTGGGTATTTCTGTTTGAACGAATCTTCACGTTCCTAGGTGAACTCAGGACCTCTCCTAGAGTTCCAGCAAACCTTAACTAATGGTATCTGGCTTCGCTTTAATCGTTTGATCTCCCGTTCCATGATTTCAACGGGCTCTTCCATAAACTGGAGCTTATTATCAACGTGAATTCCTCCCTACGACATGGCTAACGGTTCGTCAGCGTAACATTTCTTCAAATTAGACACATGGAAAGTATGGTGAACTCTGCTCAATTCTTGAGGAAGTTCCAGCCTGTAGGCAACCTTCCCAACATTGGCTAACACCTTGAAAGGTCTGACATACCTCGGGTTCAACTTGCCCCACTTACCAAATCGTATAACCCCTTTCCAAGGTGAGACCTTGAGCATCACCCTATCCCCAACTTCAAACTCCATCGGCTTTCGCTTCAAATCAGCGTAGCTCTTTTGTCGATCCTGAGCAGCTTGAATTCTGTGCTTGATCCGGATGATCTTTTCCGTTGTTTCTTGGATCATTTCCGGACCAGTCAGTTGAGCTTCTCGAACTTCAGCCCAGCACACAGGTGATCGACATTTTCAGCCAGAAAGTGCCTCATAAGGTGCGGCCTTTATGCTAGCGTAATAACTGTTGTTATACGGAAATTCGGCTAATGGCAAACGCTTAAACTAGCCTTTTCCAAAATCGATCATGCAAGCACGTAACATGTCCTCAAAAGTTTGAATAGTCCTCTCGCTCTGACCGTCGGTCTCTGGATGATACGCGGTTCTCATACTCAGATCTGTACCCAAAGTTTTCTGAAATGATCTCCAGAAGTTTGATGTGAACCTCCCATCACGATCGCAGATGATTGAAATAGGTATTCCGTGTCTTGCTACTATCATGTTCAGGTATAACCTTGCCAACTTGTCCAATGGATCATTCTCCCTTATTGGCAAGAAGTGAGCAAATTTTGTAAGTCGATCCATAATCACCCACATGGTGTCAAAACCTTATGACGACTTAGGAAGCTTGGTGATAAAATCCATCGTGATATTATCTGTTAGCCTTAATTATATTAAGTCAAACAAGAATGTTATCGGTCTCATTAAGTCAAATAGGTCTTGTTATGTAATAGGCTAGTCGGGTATCATCAGGCTTGGTTTGTAATCTAATGTTGTCCATGTTAAGGGTGAAAGCCCAAGTTTAGCCAAGCCCGGCCCGTTAAGAAAGCCTATGATCCAACTAGAAGGCTAGGGTATAAATATCCTTTCACCACACTTGGTGAAGGGTGTTGGTTACATTTCATTTCACTTGTAATCCTCCAAACTCTCTCTAAGCTAATCTTCCTTTCTTGTTTCTCTCACTACTTTCTCTCTCTAAGATTTCTTATTTTCTAGCATATTGGTAAAGATTATTGTTGTGTAATGGATTAAATTAGTAGGATAACATGTGGTATCAGACGCTAAGGGGTGTGTAGTGTTTGTTTTGTGTGAAATTCGTGGGTTAGTTGGTTATATTTTTTTTGGTTCGAAAAAAGCAAGAAAAAAATCAACTTTGATCTTTGTTTCGTGGTTAAAAGTGTTAAAGACTTGTACTTTTGGGCTTAGATCAATTCCTTGCATCATTACTAGGTGGTTTTAACATCATTTCGTAGCTTACAAGAAAGTTTGAAGATTTTTTCTTGGCTGCGTTTTGCCTATCTGAAGGGGTGTTCGTCGTTGCGTTTTGATCAGACTCGTTGCGTTTTGATAATATTCGTTGCGTTTTGATCAGACTCGTTGCGTTTTGATAATATTCGTTGCGTTTTGATAATATTCGTTGCGTTTTGATCAGACTCGTTGCGTTTTGATCATACGACTAAGAGAAACTCTGCCCAATTAATTTCTTGATTGCGTTTTGCCTCAAGAGTTGATTGCGTTTTGATCATACTCGTTGCGTTTTGATCATACTAGTTGCGTTTTGATCATACTCGTTGCGTTTTGATCATACTCGTTGCGTTTTGATCATACTAGTTGCGTTTTGATTAGACTCGTTGCGTTTTGATCATACTGGTTGCGTTTTGATCATACTCGTTGCGTTTTAATATACTAGTTGGTTTTGAACAATACTAGTTGCGTTTGTTAGACTCGTTGCGTTTTGATTATTTACTCGTTGCGTTTTGATCATACTAGTTGCGTTTTGATTAGTACTCATTGCGTTTTGATCATACTCATTGCGTTTTGCTCATACTCGCTGCGTTTTGGTCAAAAGTCACTACGTTTTGCTCTTGAGTTTTATCTACAAGTTGAGATTTGCTCCTGGCTGTTTTGTCCATTGAAACACCTTATGTTTTGGAAAGCCCTAATTTCCCGAAAATTTTTTTGCCTTACCGCGAAGGTCGATCCGCGCATCAGGTGGTATTTGACCGAATTTAGGAATCTATTAATCCCGTTTATCAATAAAAAGAAAACAAAACAAGCAAGCAAAGACAAACAAAACTTCATAAGGACTAAAATGCAAGGACGTTGGACTTTATAATTCGGACTAAAATGAACAATTACCAACACAACAAACACAACCAATCAAACCAACATCAACTTAATCATACTGGAAATGTCAATTAATTATTCATTCACGTTCTTCTAGATTTTGGACAAATCCCGCTCGAAAGATATGATTCTTTTACTCGGTTTTAATCTAAGTTTGTAAATAAAATCCGTGAACGATAATTCATTTTAAACCACTATCAAACACTTCTAACACTTAAGATCCGATTATTACTTCACAAATTCACATTAGACTGTCAAATTCAAAAATTCCAATTTTCAAATAGTCAATCATCAAATGCTCTTCATAATGCTATCATGAGCGGTAGCAAGATCGTCCACCAATGTTGGCACGGGTAATTACGTTCAGTGGAAATTCAGAATCAAAACAGATACATTGACACTCAAACTAACAGTGAACTTTTATCCACTTTGTCTCACATAATCCACCTACACGTATCAATGGGATGAGAAACAGTTCCAGTTAGTGAAAGGTAGTTCTGAAACATCTTCATAGAGGTATCATGGAGAAACCTCTATAAGAATGGTTCACAAGGTACATTACGAGATTCAACTGACTGTGAGCTGAAGCGTTTCAGATCATTCTCACATGGTTGATAACGATATGACTCCACAGTTGATGCTTGTCGAATGCATGTGAAATGTGGAAAAGCCATTGAAAGGGTTGAAACAAGGTGAATCAATCAATGTTTAATATCTTGAAACCAATTTATATTAGGGGTTTGGAAAACTCACATCAGATAGATGGTGAATCCTTGCATCTCATATTACTCACGGTTTTACAAGATGATGAATGAGCTTGTCAGAAATCAGTGTCATGTTACAAATCATCAAGTGAATGTTCAGTTCTTACTTCAACTACAACCAGAATGGCAAAGGTTTGTGACACTTGTTAAGCAGAGCCAAGAGCTGAAGATTGTCTCCTATCACAAGCTTTATGACATTCTGAAGCAACACCAGAATGAAGTCAATGAGATAAGGGCTGAAAGACTAGCACGTACTGTAATCCACTTGCACTTGTTGCTCAACAACAACCAGTTTTACCCTCATCAAAACCTTCTACTCAAATCACTCAATATTCTCCACTCCTTGATCGCAACAGTCTACCAGAAACAGTGGAAAAGCAATTGTTACTCTTCTGCTCCTTCTTATGATCCAGAAACATTACTTACGGTTACTGAGATGAATGAAATGTCAAAGGAAAAGGAGAATTGTCAAACTCATGGCTATAATTTCTCTTCTCGTTCAAGAAAAATATTTACAAACCTTCCTACAACAACCTTCGAAATTCGATCAATAACGACCAGTCGTGCTAACTGATAATTACTCCAAGAATCAACAGAGGAACTGGGTATGATAATCAGAGGGCAGTCAATGTTGCTGGGGCGAGAAATGTAGGTACTCCGGTAGTGCAAAAGTCTGGGATTCAGTGTTACAACTGCAAGGAATATGGGCATGTATCAAGGGAATGTCAGAAACCAAAACGAGTAAAGGATGCAGCTTATCACAAGGAAAAGATGTTATTGTGTAAACAAGAGGAAGCTGGGGTTCAGTTGAATGCAGAACAAGCTGATTGGAAAGATGATACTGATGATGAGTCTGAAGAACAGGAATTGGAAGAATTATATGTACATGGCACAGATTCATGAGGTTACTCCAGATTCAGTTGACAATTCTGGACCAATCTTTGATGATGAGCCAATGCATAAGGTACAAAACAATAATGACAACTATAATGTGTTTGCCATGGAAAATGAACATCCTGAGCAACCTGAATCTAGTAATGACATATATCTGGCGGAACAAGGTGACACCAATATCACTATTGATTCATTGGATATATGTTATGATAGAACTCAGGATGACCAGGATGAAACTGATGATCTTGATCAAGATGTGAGTGGCTTGTTTCTTTAATTCAGAAACTAAAATGTGAATTGTTGACAGCAAAAACGAATAAATTTTTGGAATCTTCAAAACAAGGAGTTAGTTGGTCAAATGAAAGTGAAATGAGGATTTCAATAAACTAAGAATAAAAGTTTAGATTTTCCTCAAGATAACCATTTCATAGAAGCAAACAAGGAACTGTCCAAGACTAATCTGTTTGATGTTTAAAGACATTAAAGAGGTCCAAGCGGAACGAGATAAGGTATAATGATGATGATATATGCGTCAAATGGTGGAATGATTGTGCAAAGCTAAAGGGATTTAATGTCATTTTTTTACCAAAATCGATTTTGAAAAGTCATCTAATGCATATACTCGAAAAATAAATGATTTAAATCAAATGATTTCGAATATGAAAAAGGAGCTTTGTGCACATCAAGAAACCATCTCCATAATGTCACAAGCAAAAGAGGCTCAGATTAAGCTTTACAAAACTCGTGAAGACAAGGAACTTGATAACGTCTGCTTTGAAATACAAGTCTTTTGATGATATTGTATATTAAAACGGCCAATCTGTTGCAAACAATGAATTATGCTTAATCGTAATTGTAAATCGAGTTTTGAAAAAACCTGAGTTCCTCAGAAAGCTCAAGGCGATTCTCGTTGTATGATATAGGTTGCTATATGATAATCTGGTTAAAGTTAGCCCCTGATTCGGGACGAAACGATTTGTTTGAAAAAGAACGTCGATCAAATTTAAGCGTTTAATCAGACGTTTGATTATGATCTAGTTGATTAATCTTTACGGATTTGTTCGTTCCACAACGGGAAAAATGATCAAAGAGCCTCAAAGTCAAATAAAGAATCATCAATTGGGGAGATTGTTAGACTTATAATCACATATGTCAAACAAGAATGTAACAAGTATGAGCATGTTGGTCAAGAGCACAAGTTGATCAAGAAAGTCAAATCAAGATGATTCAAGTCAAGGAGATGATGCAAGATAACGATCTCAAGAACTCAAAGTCAAAACATAAAGGCTCAAAATCAAGATCACAAAGCATGAATGAACAAAGCCATTACAAACAAGACAAGACCAAAACAAGGCAAAGCATAAACGTCAAAAGTCACATCCTCAACGTCATCGGTGGTACGGAGGAGTGTGAAGAAAGAGACCTCAACATTGGGGGAGATTGTTAGCCTTAATTTTATATAAGTCGAACAAGAATGTTATCGGTCTTATTAGTCGTAATTAGTCTTGTTAAGTAATAGGCTAGTCGGGTTCAACGGGCTTGGATTGTAATCTAATATTGTCCGTGTTTCGGGCTCAAAGCCCAAGTTTAGCCAAGCCCGGCCCAAGTAGAAAAGCCCACATGCCACTTATGGCTCAAGGGTATAAATAGAACCCTCTCCACACATGGAGAGGGTGTTGGTTACCATTTGCATAGTTTGTGTGTGTGTGTAATCTTCCACCTCTCTAGTTTCTCTCTAATAAATCTTCCAACTTTTCTCTTATCTCTTTTCTAGTTTTTGCTTATTGGTATAGCTTATTATTGTGAAATGGATTAAGCTTTTGGGATAACATTTGGTATCAATCGCCACGGGTGGGTTTAGTGGTCTAGTTGTGGTGATTTAAAGTTTATTGATTCGAATTTTTTGGGATTATTCTCTCGTGTTATTTTAGTGGTCTACGGTTTCATTACTAGTTTATAGTTTATTTTTTTTATTTTTTTTCTTTTCTCTACTGTTTCACGTTTTTTTTGAGTTCCACGTTTCTTTTCTATTGTTTCATTACTGTTTCACGTTTCTTTAACATTTTTTTGAAGTTCCATTTCTTTCCTACTGTTTCACGTGTCTTTAACACAAGGTCGACAGCAACAACCAATCGAGTTTATTTCTATTTGCATCGAACTAGTGAGCATCGAACTAGTAAGCATCGAACTAGTAAGCATCGAACTAGTGAGCATCGAACAAGTGAGCATCGAACTAGTAAGCATCGAACTAGTGAGCATCGAACAAGTGAGCATCGAACTAGTGACCATCGAACTAGTGAAACCACCGAACTAGTTTCTTCAAGTTTGGATCGAACGAGTGTAAGATTGCGAGGATCGAACGAGACCATCGAACTAAAGAGCCGAACGAGTAGAAAAACAAAGAGGATCGAACGAGTTCCTAACTTTTACAACCGAACGAGCTCCAACTTCTTGAACCGAACGAGAGGAATAAAACCTTGAACCGATCTAAAACTCACAAGAACGAGTTTCTTCACGTTTTAACAAATTTTCGGTTTTTCGGTTTCGAGTGACGTTAAACGACGGGATTTACGAATTATATCATCGTGTTCGTGACATCGTTTCGATCAACGTGGTATATTTAGTTTTTGCTGACGATAACCGATCGAGTTCAAAAGATCAAAAAATTACAATCGTGACTTATTTCATACGAAGAAGAAAACCAAATAGGAGAAAACACGTTTTTAAAATTTGTTATATTTCCAATTTTACACTTTTAGCCCCTCAACTTTAAAATAGTTTTCATTTTTTCATTTAAGTTTTAACTTGCTTATATTAAACCTTTTAAATTTCAAACTTTTTTCATTTTTTTCTTTACTTTTAAACTTTTAATATTTGCTATTTTTTAGTTTTACATTTTAGTTTTCAAAATTTTCCATTTTAGCCCTTTCGTTGTAAGAAATATCACCGTTCATCGTTTTAGCTCACAAATTGTTTACAAAAGTTCAAGTTTTTCAACAACAACAACGATTTCACCAACAATAATTTTTGTTTTACGGTTTCTTCTTGATTTTGTAAAATCCCGTGAAAGATACGATTCATTTCTCGGTTTTAATCAAAGATTTGTAAAATCCAGTGAACATTAATTAATTTCAATCCACAACAACAATCACTTTACTACTTACTGATTGATATCCATTCACAACAATCACCAATGTCAAATACCTAATTACAATTTGCCAAACAATAACTTCAAGGGTTCTTCAGAATGAACACAGTTTTTTTCTGTTAAGTTTATAACATTCAAGAGAAGACACAACTTTCAAGTTGTAGTGGCATGCATAGTCTTAAAGAATTCAAGTCTATATTTAAGTTTCTTCAGAAACTTTACAAGGACTATGGCACGGATGCCTATCTTTCAAGAAGATCGTTCCTCTCAAGAACTTGGATTTACTAGAACAACATCTTACTATAGATTATACTTTATAGGATTGATTGCAAATACTTTGATAATCTTTGAACAAATGTTTGAAAATGCTTCACTACAGAATTCGAAGAGCGTTATAAGGAATATTCAAGATATTATAGCTATTCAATTCTATGATGCAATGATTTGTACCATGGATTCCATTCGGAAATACATGCTTGAGATAATTCTTCATCAACAACGGACTCTACATTTGTTGAAACAAAAGACGTTGATGCAGACACAAGAAGATCATTCAAATCAAACCCAAGCATTGAATTCTGATTCATTGAAAGTTGATTTAGTTGTCAAACAAAACTCTTGTTCTGAGAAAGAAGACAGTAATTCAGAGACTGCATCCAGCAAATCAGCAAAGGAATGCAGCTTGAATTTTGAAACACAAGATGTTCATGCAATCAAATACAAGATGTCAAAAGCAAAAGAAAGATGCATGGCATATTTTCGATCTCTTCATTCACACCTTCAAGTTCTTTCAAAAGGAGACTCAAAAGGCACTCGCATCGAACATGGATTCAAACGGGAATTCATGTCACTCTTTGGTCAAGATGTTGATACTTTCACAAGAACAATGCTCCTCAACGTAGATCAACTACAAAAGCAACTTGACAAAGATAAATTTCAAGAAGATGGATCCATGGCAGCCTTTTGGGTGGTAAACAACCAGTTCCTGAAGTTCATCGATTCAAAGTTTACATAGGATTATAACAGTCAAATGGAAGACACGTACTTTGGTGATTTACATGGTAATCGCTTCCAGGTGTCAACCACTTCAGAGATACACTACTCAAACATGGGTAATGTTAAGAAAGTCCGTTGTGAAAGAACAGTCATAAAAGACAGTCTGAAAGAGGGTGAATAAAGATAGATGCAGACAGCAAGGAGAGTAAGATTGATACGGGTAAAAGCATTGGATGACTAATTTTGGTTGGTCTAGAAAGCATTTAGGACCGACTCAACCAGTGCAAGATGACTACAGCACGGTCAGGGAAGATACAAATGCTGATGATGCAGATATCAGACCATTTATGATGGAAGAGCCAATGGCCTGAGGTACAATGACTGTTGGATGATAATCTTTGCTTATCGGACAACAGCATACTGAGTACCTGAATCATTAATGAAGGTAGGTTGACCAGTATCCTGAAACATGTCAAGTTAAAATTCCTATGCTTGATTCAATCCCTGTTAACCAGACATCTGTAATACTCAAAACCAATCACTAGAGTCTAAAAAATTTTTGCTCAAAGAGGGGGGGGGGGTCAGTTGACCAATTCAAAAGATTTTTAAGAATAGGACGCACTTGCATTGCTCTCGACTTAAATATCAAAATCTATCTTTAAAATAGGCAAACTTGGTCAAATTTTGAAACAAACAAGTAATAAAGCCAAGATTGAAAAGGAAATTGATGTACTTGAAACAAGGGAACATCGAATTAGAACATAGTGTGGCTACATTACGTAAGGAAAATGAGACTTTGAAACAGCATTACAAAGATTTGTATGATTCTATTAAAATCACGAGATCTAAGACTACAGAACAGACAACATCTTTGCTTGCTAGTAATACTGAATTAAAAGCTCAGATTCAGGAAAAGGTTTTTGCAATTTTGGGGTGGGGGGTGGGTGCTTTGAAAAATGAATTAAGGAAGTTAAAAGGAAATAGTGTAGATACTAAGTTTGACAAAACATCAGTCTTGGGGAAACCGATGTTACCATCACTAAGAAACCAATCAGTTGTTAGACAACCGAATGCGTTTAAATCTGAAAGGGCTCAAATGTCAAAACAACAGTTTGCCTCCCAAGTTGATGTGAATAAGAATTTGTCAAAACCAGTCACTCAACATTATTTGCCTAAGAAAACAGAATCCGCCTTTGCAAAACCTGATCACGTGATTGCATCTAGCTCATCTAGGAATAGTTCTAAGAACATGCCAAGATTTAGTTCAAATGACATGGTTCATAATCACTATCTAGATAAAGCTAGGAAAAAGACACAAGAAAGAGATAGGAACTCAAAAACTAGTGTGATGCCTTCTGCTAGATTTCAAAGCACTGCTGATGGTAGCAAACCAAAACCTAGGAGCAACAATCAAACATCTAGGAGTTTGCCTGTATCTAAGAGTACTCGCGTTACGATAACGGCTGTGCCCAAAGCAGATCACTCTAAGAGTTCTAGTTCTTTCTCAGATTCTAAACAATTTGTTTGTTCTACATGTCATAAGTGTGTCTTTAATGCAAATCATGATGCTTGTATAACAAAACTCCTGAAGGAAGTAAACTCACGTGCTAAGGTTCCATCCAATAAGACAACAAACAGAAACAAACCCGTAGAGCAAATAAGAATTGCCAAGAAACCAGAAAGACAGATCCCTACAGGACATAGGTTTTCAATCAAAAAGACTTCCGCTGTGCATGAGAAAACAATGACACTCAGATCTTGTCTTAGGTGGAAACCGACGGGTAAAATTTTCAGGACTGTTGGTCTTAGATGGGTTCCAACTGGAAAGATATTCACTCCTAGCACAACCAAGGTTGACAGTGAACCCCCAAATGGTTCAAATGCAGATATCACTAACCAATATGAAAGTGCGCAAACTCTTGATGTCAGTGCAGGTACTTCTAACTTAAGTGCAGGTACATCTTTCAATCCTAAAAAGGAAGAACTCAGAGTTTGGTTGCTGAAAAGATTGATATCTCATAAACCAGGGCTTCAAGGAATTCTAACCTAATGAACAAGAGTAATGACGTTTGATCGCAACAGATCAAGCCTCGATCCTCAATGTCAAACGACGTTTGAACAAAACGGTTCAAGCCTCGCACCACAATGTCAACAGAAGTTCATCAAGCAGCTGAGACAGTAACAACGTCAAATGAGCTGGATTTGCTATTCGGTCCTTTGTTCGACGAATATCTCAATGGAGAAAATCAAGTTGTTTTAAAGTCTTCCGCTGTTACTACTGCTGATGCATCCGATAAATGTCACAACAACATGATTCTACTTCATCCACTTCAAACTCTAGTTTAACTCACTGACTAATGGACAACTTCAATTTTATAAATATTTTTTTCTCTCTTTATTTTTGATTTATAAAAAATTTTTGAAAAGAAAATACAAAAATATAAAACCAACAAAAAGAATATAGAAAAATATAAAACCTAGAAATCAAATTATAAATCAGAAAATTTTTCAAAAATACAAAAAGACATTCTCTCGACATGTCTCTTGATCGATAACATTCGTTACCTAAGAAATGGTGATTAACATCGAAACTGGAGTGTAAATGAAGTTCTGGAGCGGAGAGTTTCAAATGCTTTCAAAAACCATGTCAATTCTAAATTCTTTCACATGATCTTTGTACATTTCAGTGCATAATCGGTCTCGAATTGTAACAGGGAGTATACGCCTCAGTGCGCTCACTCTACAAATAGAAGAGAAGTGTTCTATTATGTGTTTTAAATCGTTGAACACAATTTTTCAAAAAACACTTTCAATGTCAAAATTGTCTACAATATAATTTGTGGACTTTTTCCATAAAAAGTGGTATTGTTAAAATTGTGTGTTCAACACTCCCTTCCTCGAATAATTTACTGAGGGGGAGCTTTTTTAAAACAAAGCCTTTTATGTGTTGGGTTCATCTCATAAATGTCAATTTTATGTATTCCAAACATATTCGTGAAATTAAAATGTGGAAACTTATAATGTCAATTATTATATACATTGTTCACTAGAGCATCTCACTCCGTCTTCAACTTTTTGTGGTGTCATATCAATTTTCATTCCAATGTCAAGTTTTAATATATATTGGGTATCCCAATATACTGTTGAAGGGAGATGTTGTAATCTGAATTCTTGCAATATCGTGGTAATATTTTTCTCCCCCATGAATTTTTCTTGTCAAGTTTAATCAATTGGGTATTTATTCATACTAAGTGTTTAATTTATTTAAAATAAGGGAGAAATTGTAATTAAATTGATATAGGAGAATGTGATCTTTAAGACTCTAAGTGCAACTCTGTCCTTCATGTGCTAAACAATTTCGAATCTCGGAGCACATGTGTAGGGGGAGTATTTCAAAATAACAATGTCAAAAAATGGTTTTATGGTTCGATCTCTATACCAACACACCTATTATATTCACGACGATTATGAAGTCATAGGAGGTTGAGATAGGTATAAGTACTACGATCTAACCTGAACCGGAGGGACTCTACCAAGAACAACTCCATAGTTAGGAAATAGCAGTCCTTAGATATGATGGAGGTGAATGTGTATAAGGGAAATTGACGGACTATGTTGAGCTAACACCTGGAAACAATCACAACAAGGTGTTTGTTAATGGACGTCTTGGTAAGCATTGAAGGGGTAGTAGAATAAAAGAAATGTATGGATAAAGGTGAAAACAAAAGCAGCCCTCCATACAAATAGGCAGAAACGGGTCATTACATAATCTATCAAAATCACAAAGATGCTTTGTTTCGATATTGAAGACGACATCATGGATCCCAGTGATGCAATGCACAACCCTTACACAGCCATTCGGGTTTCTTCTCAAAAGAAAACTTGTCTCAGTTTGGTAACGGAGATACACACGTTATCTATTGACATATCACTCCGAGATTTTGATATTGAATAGGTGGCAGTCTGCTCCAAGCCTTCGATTAACTCAAAACCAAAGTCACAAATAGTGTCTCGAGCAAGAAGAAGATCAAAAAGTATAAATATCTTTTGGACACAAATGTCAAAATACAATTGTTGAACACATAAAGTTCACTAGTTGTTAATACTGAGTCATACGCATTATCCTTGAGTTCTTGCTCAGAACATCGAGTGATACTTAAGTATTCACAATGAATGATGGATATCATGCTTGAGGCCAAAATCAAACAAGATCTTGGTAGGTGACATGCTAGATTCTACATGAATCGTGCTTGTGCTAACTGGGATATCGATTTGTTCAGTAAATGAATTGATGACTTAATCAAGAAGATATTATCTATCTGATTCCTCTTACCGTGTTGTCTGCCTTTTGAGACGTTCCGGTAATGAGAACTAGCAAGCATGGTGAATCTAATACATCTGTGTAAGAACTGATCTACGCTTTGAGCTGGAAACCCTGTCAAGGAGATTCTTTGAATCTACCTGATCACAGGTATAGTATTTATACTATAAAACGGGTAACCGGAGGTTAATGCAACCGAAGTCAAGATGAATGACAAAGCCATATTCATCTTTTATTGCTAACTGTCTTATTTCAGGTTTAGACGACGGTGTTGCAGCCTCATTCCAGCGAAGTCGGATTCATAAACCACATGCTCATACTCAAGCTTTCAAAGTCAATCATTCAACGTCAAGATAGTTGATTCTAATCTTCCCCACCATCAAAGAGCCTCAAAGTCAAATAAAGAATCATCAATTGGGGAGATTGTTAGACTTATAATCATATGTCAAACAAGAATGTAACAAGTATGAGCATGTTGGTCAAGAGCACAAGTTGATCAAGGAAGTCAAATCAAGATGATTCAAGTCAAGGAGATGATGCATGATAACGATCTCAAGAACTCAAAGTCAAAAGATAAAGGCTCAAAATCAAGATCACAAAGCATGAATGAACAATGCCATTACAAACAAGACAAGACCATAACAAGGCAAAGCATAAACGTTAAACGTCATATCTTCAATGTCATCGGTGATACAGAGAAGTTTGAAGAAAGAGACCTCAACATTGGGGGAGATTGTTAGCCTTAATTATATTAAGTCAAACAAGAATGTTATCGGTCTTAGAAAGTCAAACTAGGTCTTGTATTGTAATAGGCTAGTCGGGTTCAACGGGCTTGGATTGTAATCTAATATTGTCCGTGTTTCGGGCTCAAAGCCCAAGTTTAGCCAAGCCCGGCCCGTTAAGAAAGCCCATGAGCCAACTAGAAGGCTAGGGTATAAATATCCCTTCACCACACTTGGTGAAGGGTGTTGGTTGCATTTTCCCATAACTTGTAACTCACCACTTCTCTCTAATCTAATCTTCTTTCCTTGTTTCTCTCTCTACTTTCTCTCTCTAAGATTTCTTACTTTCTAGCATCTTGGTATAGAACATAGTTGTGTAATGGATTAAATACATGGGATAACATGTGGTACCAGAGCTAAAGGGGTGTTTAGTGATTGAATTTCGTGGGTTTATTGGTTTGTTTTTTCTTTGGTTCGAAATAAAGAAAAAACACTTGGCTAACCAAGGTGGCGATGTCAGCTTTCATATTGGGCCACCAATATAGCTTATTCATGTCTTGATACATCTTTTCGGAACCGAGATGGATAGAATATTTTGACTTATGGGATTCGTGCATAATCACGGATTTTAAGTTGCCATAGCAAGGCAACCAACTCCTACCGTTTAAACATAAGGTTCCATCGGCGCGTGGTTCCAACTTTTCCTTGGGTATATCCTTCCAAGCATACCACCTACAGCTCTTCACAGGTTCTCTGGTTTCAGGGCTTCGATATGAGCTTTTAGTATTTGTTTAGGAAGATCCAAGCTAATAGTCATAACTAAGGCTCGAACCCAAAATGGCTCAATCCGTTCCTTACGGCTCAATGCGTCGGCCACTATGTTTGCCTTCCCCGAGTGATAATGAATGTCACAATCGTAATCACTTAGCAATTCTAGCCAACGGCGCTGCCTCATGTTAAGCTCCTTTTGGTCAAGAATGTGTTGTAGACTTTTATGGTCGGTAAACACGGTGCATTTGGTTCCATATAGATAATGCCTCCATATCTTTAGAGCAAACACCACCGATCTAAGTTCTAAATCATGAGTGGTGTAATTCTTCTCATGAATTTTTAGTTGTTGAGAAGCATAGGCAATCACCTTCTCTCTCTGCATCAACACATCACCTAAACCCTTGTGTGAAGCATCACAATAGACCACAAAATCTTCACTTCCTTTAGGTAAAGCCAAAATTGGTGCACTGCACAACTTCTGCTTTATTAACTGAAAAGCATTTTCTTCCTTTTCACCCCAGTCAAATTTGATTCCTTTCTAAGTGAGCTTCGCCATTGATTTAGCAATCTTCGAAAATCCCTCAATGAACCTTCGATAGTAACCAGCAAGACCTAGAAATTGGCGGATCTCCGTCGGTGTCTTAGGAGATGCCCAATCTTTGATAGATTCTATCTTGGCTGGATCCACATGAATGCCTTTGCTATCAATGACGTGACCGAGAAATTGTACCTTCGGGATCCAAAATTCACATTTTGAAAACTTGGCATACAACTTCTCCTTCTTAAGCAATTCCAAAATTGCCTTAAGATGTTCTTCGTGCTCCTTCTCGTTCTTCGAATAAATAAGTATGTCATCAATGAAGACGATTACGAACTTATCTAAATAGGGCTTGCACACTCGGTTCATGAGGTCCATGAATACCGCGGGTGCGTTTGTTAGTCCCAATGTCATAACTTGAAACTCGTAATGACCATACCGAGTTCGGAATGCCGTCTTTGGGATGTCTTGTTCTCGTACTCTAAGTTGGTGATAACCCGATATTAAGTCTATCTTGGAGTAAATGCTGGACCCTTGGAGTTGATCAAATAAATCGTCGATCCTCGGGAGTGGATAACGATTCTTCACTGTCAGCTTATTTAACTCCCGGTAGTCAATGCACATCCTGAATGACCCATCTTTCTTTTTGACAAACAAGATCGGGGCTCCCCAAGGTGAGGAACTAGGTCTTATGAAGCCCTTGTCGGAAAGCTCGTGTAGTTGTTCTGACAATTCCTTCATTTCGGACGGTGCCAATCGATACGATGCTCAAGTTACGGGCGCGACTCCTGGAATTAAGTCGATCTAGAATTCCACTGGTCGAGCTGGAGGAAGACCTGGCAAGTCCTCGGGAAACACTTCAGTAAAATCTCGAACGATTGGTACATCCTTAAGTTGCTTTCCTTCTGACTTGTCCTCCTCCTTCTTGGCGGATATCTGTGCCAAAAAGATCTGAGATCCTTTCGCTATGTACTCTTGAGCCTTTGAACATGAGATAATGGTCAACCGAGATTCTCTGCCGTTGTTACTTTTATTACTACAAAAAATCAAGGTTTCATTCCCATAGGGAATTCGAACAAGTTTCTCATCACACACGATCATGACGTGACACCTTCTTAACCTATCCATGCCGATAATAACATCAAAACCACCCAGTTCTACGGGCATTAGATCTATGTTGAATGGATGGTTTAAGAAATTTAAAGTGCAACCCCGTATAATAGTGTCTATCCCGACTATTTTCCTGTCAGCTAATTCCACATCATAACTATTTTCTAATGGAGTTGGGGCGATGTCAATCAGGGAACTAAATGCAGTAGATATAAAACTTCTATCCGCACTAGTGTCAAATAAGATAGATGCATAGCGGTTGTTTAAGAGGAGCGTACCCATAACGACATTGGAGTCCGAGTTCCTCGATGTATTCCCATTCTTCTCTACATTTCCAACTGCGTATACCCAGCCTTGTGCATTCCCATTTCCCCCATCCTTATTCTTCAATTTTGGAAATTCTCTCTTGAAATGTCCTGGAGCTCCACATTTAAAACAACCATTCCCCTTGGGAACTGCCCTATTGTCCCTCTGAGTATTAGCAACATTAGTGTTGCCAGAACCTCTACAGTCATGGGCAAAGTGCCTTACCTTGTTACATTTATGGAATTTCTGAGTACACGAGCCATTGTGATGAAAATGGCATTTGGTGCACTTGGGCAAAGATCCACCATACTGCTTCTTTTCACCCGCCCCCATATTGTAGACCTTGGCGACATTCTGTCTCTTGAAGGGTTGTTGTTGATGGCCATGGTTGTTTCTGGATGAATCATCAGCCTTCCTTTTGTTGTCAGTCTACCTTTCCGCATAGGTGCGAAGTATTTGATCCATCAAGTCGTTGGCCAACTCAATAGTCTCATCCAACGTCTTGGGTCTGGAAAACTTCACATTTCCATAAATGTTATCAGGGAGTCCATTGATGTACTTATCAACCTTCTCAGTTTCATTAGTAACAAACTTGGTACATATTAGGGTTAGCTCTTGGAAACGTTCGGTGTATGTTGGAACATCATTCCCTTTGACCTTTAGGTTCCACAACTCGATTTCTAGTTTCTTGATTTCACCCTGCGGACAATACTTGTTCGTTAATTTCTTCTTGAGTACTTCCCAAGTCATCGAATATGCATCAGGACCTAAGGTTCTTATCTGACCATTCCACCAAGTCAAAGCAGCCCCTAACAGAGTGCAAGTGGCAAACTTAACCTAATTTTCCATAGCACAACCACTGATATTGAAAATTGATTCCATCTTTTCAATCCACCGGGTTAAACCGACAACGCCATCATTTCCTTTGAAGTTCAAAGGTTGACATTTCATGAAGTCAGCGTAGAAACAAGGGCGTGTAGTTTACACATTCCTTTGGTTATCCCCTTGTGAACTGTGGCTTCCGTCTCCATTGGTGGAGTTTCACAGAAGAGCTTGATCAATCATAGCTTGAACGGATTCTGGAGTCATGTTGTTTGGGTTGGTGTTGTTAGGTGGGGTATTCGGTCCTCGTCTCGTCACAAGTGCCATGATTCGTCTTAATCACAAGAGACAAAACGTGAGGTCATGACAAGACATATAATAATTTACAGATGAGACAACAACATAAGAGAGTTATATAGTACAAAATAACACATCTATTTCATTCATAACTTGGAAAATTTCACATGAAATAGTTTTTGGTACACAAAATACAATACAAAAGATCTAAGGCTATGCTAGCGGGGAGAATCCCTAATACTTAACATGCCTGTACAACTGCTTAGCAAAGTAAAATGACATAAATCACTAAATGTGACTATCGGCATCTCTAGAAGCATCTTGGTGATCTGGAACTCTAACATTTGGTCCTGGTTGTCTAGCTCTCCTTTGCTGCTCTCACAGTGCTAACAACTCGGCCTGCATGTCACCCATCTCTCATCTCATGTCTTTCATCACTCGGAGAATCTCTACCATATGTGCCTTATGTCTACGGTCAGTCTCTCGCAGCTCTGCCATCTCAGTCTGCTGCATCTGGGAGCGAGTCTCATGTACCTGGTGTTGTGTCTGAATAAGAGTACCCTGCAGCTGTAGCTGTGTCTGATGTGCCTGGATCTGGGACTCGTATGCATACACCTGCTCACGGAGGGTCTAAAGCTCATAATGGACTGCCTGACTTAATCATACCGACTGAGCCCAAGCCTCTCAGGAAACATAGGCATCCTCCTCTATAATCACTATTGTCTCCTGATAAGCTATCTTATCCTCCATAAGCAAGTCGACCCGTTGTGAGTCCATAGTGACTCGCTATGATATGCGAGTCCTACTATCTTGGGCATCCTCTAGTAGAGCATATAAGTTATGTGTATCATGCTTATGGAGCTAAGCAAGCTCTGTAACCCTAATATTGACCTCTCCCACGGTCATAGGTGCTATATCAGGAACTGCCTCTACCGGATCCACCCAAGTATCTCTAATACAATACCTAACCTCTCTAATCCCTCATCGTCTCTCTTCAGCATCTAAGGTGCTGACAAACCTATAGTCTACCCCTCGACCTTCGGTAGGTCTAGCAGTGGAACTCTCCCCGACCTCATACCTAAGGCCTAGAGCAAACAAACACGACCTCTTACGAGGTGGCTGCTCAGACTCAGGAATATCATCCCTACGGTCAATAGGTGGTGGTATGTATAGAGATGGTGGTAGTGGTGGTAGTGGAGGTGATGGTAATGCGGCAGTAACCGCATCAACAAGGGCCTGAGTGGAGGCTATCCTGAGTGTTTAGATTTGGGTTAGACACCCAGATGATGGTAGTAATGGTGATGGCATAGGTGGTGGTGATGAATGTGTAGATGGGGTCGTGCACCTAGCAAGGCGTTCCCCTGCAGAAGGTGGTGATAGTGAGATAAGTAGTGATGGTGGTGGAGTAGGCATGGCTAAAAGTCTCTCAACCTCTGCCTCTGGTGGAAGGGATATGGAAGCCTGAAGCCGGACAGTAATCCTAGCTCCAGTGGTAGTAATGTCAGTGGAGGGTGGTGGTGTAACAGGCTCTGTTCCCTCAGGTGGGGAAACAAGCTCAACAGTAGGTACAACAACAGCGGAGTCGGCCGGAGCTAAGTGCTCCTCCTCCTCCTCCTCATCCTCCTCATCTTCATCCTCTTCATCCTCATCCTCATCATCGGCGTCATCCCCGGATGAATCGCCGTCATCATCATCTCCATCCTCTCCCCCGTCCATGGGATAGTCAACCGGACCATCCTCGGTCTCATCATCCTCATACTCCTCTGGATCCTCTTCTGGATCCGACTCAACAACATATCCTGGTGACTCAGCAGTAGGTGAAACAACAGGAGGTAATGGCTGCTCCTCAGCCAGAAACTCATGCTCATCCTCCAATGGTATATACTCAGGGTATATAGGCTCTGGCACGTAGTCAGGATCATGTGGCTGTATGAACATAGGCTCACGCTCATCCTCGTCCTATGGTACTGGTGGTGTCTGTGGCTCCCCGGGGTCAGGGATGTAATCCGGTGATGGTAGGGCTACTGGTTGCATAGGGAGTTCATTGTATCCGTATACGATGACTCGTGGAGAACCACCGTCCGACAGCTCCTCGTCAGCTCCCCAAAATACCCTCCCTGGCTCAGAATTGGTCTAGACGGAAGTGTAGGTAACCGCAGATAATGCAGAAGACATGACTTCTGTAAAAACAAAATAACTTATATAAGTATAAAATTTTAAGACTCTTATAGTAATATACGTAATATAATTTATATACTCGTATATCAATCATGCAAGCACTTAGTAAGCTACTAATGCTAAAACAATGTATGTCATGTAAGCACATATGCTAGATTGTAAACAAGTAATGTATGTGTGTCCCATGCAAACCCTATTTGTGAATGCAGTGTTTGAAAATGGTTATAGTCCAGACAAAAACTTTTGGCCTGGTTCTCAATAACCTTGGCTCTAGATACCAATCTGTAACACCCCCAAATCTGGGTTGTAGCGGAATGTTGAATATCCGAGGGTGTTACTTCATAGATCAATAGCACAAGATATGAGAACGACCACTAAACGTGTCGTTTTAAAAAGATACATTGGATTTAACAAATACTTGTTCATTACATAAGCTTATGGCTTCAAATTGTTCGACAAAATAAGTAAAGATTTTGGTTTATAACAAATGTTCCCAAAATATAATACGACCCAAATCTTTAGTATTGACTCTCTCCAAAGAGTGACCCCCAATGTATCTGGGCACCTCGCTCCTTATTGACCTGAAAAAAACATGCTTAAAACGTCAACATAAAGTTGGGGAATTCATAGGTTTGTGTAAATCAATTGAAGGAAAGATTTCCAAGTGTATGATTAAGCAACAGATGCAAACATCATAAAAAGTAATTACGTTTTCCTAAGCTCATGACACTGAAGCTCGACATGTATGAATGCAATAAATTGCCAACATTTTCCCGTGAATGAGGTTCTAACCTGCAACATCCCAAATCCGACATGGTATACGTTTGTTGCCCGGCAAACCGGCACAGTGAGCGCTACTCACCCAAATGGGGATCTCAATCCCAGATAGATCTATTTATAACACTCGCACTCACAATATAGTAATTGATAGTTCATGATAATGGGATCAGTGGGTTATCGCTACTTAGGCAAACACTTAATCATTGTATAAAATGTACACTTGCGTCCAATTTGTAAAACAAAGCATGTTCTCACCCCAAAGATGTAAATCATTTAAATAATTGTAAAGCATGGGGCTATGAACTCACCTTAGTAGGTAATCCTCAATGAATGGTAAATATATCTAAGTATGGCAAATGGATCACACCGTCAAACACCTAAGTAAATACGGCCAGTCTTAGTCTACAAGTTTAGGCTAACGACTTAATGCATAAACTACAATAAATTGCTAGTTTATATATACTGTTATCACTTGTGTGGTGGTGCTCATTTTTATTGTATTTGTCCTTACTTGATGGCTCTTGGGAAGGTATACGATTACACACGTTCAAGTATATGTATAAACGTTATTAATAAATATACATATTTATTAAGTCGTGTTTTAAATTCGTATAATATCCGATAAATATTATAACTTGTCTGATTCGTTAAGTGTTTGTTAAAATCACTTTCGTTCATAAAATACCCTTAGGTTTTCTATATTTACAAAAACAGTCCCTATGTTTATGAAAATATAATATTTACATTTTGAACCCCTAGGTTTCCACATTTACACCTTTGGCCCTTTAACTTAAGAAAAGTTACACTTTTGGTTCTTACATTTTCAAAACAGTCCCTCATGTTTCAGAGATGGCAAAACAGTCCCTAGACTTTATAAAATTCAGTTTTGACAGTTTCTACCCTAAGTTTCCATTTTTGACACTTTTAGTCCCTTAACTTACAAAAATTACATTTTAAGCCCAATTAAGTTTTGAACAGTGATAAAAGGTTTCATTGGGTTCCAATAAGCTACATAAGCTGTGGTGGCTTATAAATAAGCTCGGATGAGCTTATTTTAGCTTATTGGGCCTTTTGGGTCCGTTAAGGTCCATTAAGCAAATTAAAGGTCCAATAAGGATTCTAAAAGCACATAAGCTCTCATCAAGTTCATTTAAGCTTATTGAGACTGTTAATGCTGAAAAATAAGCTCGGGTGAACTTATTTGAGCTTATTGGTCTTTTCGGCCCAATAACTAATTCGAATTTAGTCCTTAAAGTCCAATAAAGTGTTTAGCTAGTTTTTCAAGTAGTTTTTGATACAATCGAGTTAATTAAGTTTAAATAAGCTGTTTAATCACGCAAATAAGCTGTTTAAGCTTATTAGTGGCTATTGGACCCGTGTTGGGCCTCGCTGAGGGTTGTTAAGCCCATTTGTGTCCCGATAAGGCCTCTTACGTGTATTACTAAACCAAACGAGCTCAATAAGTCTTATAACCCTTCAATAATTCAAGTAAGCTTATTAATAAGTTGTGGGCCTTAACTAACGGACTGTTAGGCCCATTAACATCCGTTAATGGACTGTTTGGACCAACGTGATCCGTTAGTAGTCCGTTAGGGTTATTAGTGGTTTTAGGGTTTAGTTAGGGTTTCGTTAAGCACCTTAAGCTACTATTAAGCTCTTTAAGTTATACATATGCCAACCTATAAGCTTGTTTGTCCCATTTATGGGGTTCATGGCCCAACAGTGGACTAAGACGTCCACTATGGTGCGTAGTGGAACTTTGACCTCTAGCAAAACAAAACGAGTTCATCTAGCACACTTTTATGTTTTTATACTATGCATGCACACGTTCAATTAGTTAGTATATACGTTCCCAAACCAAGCCACCGGGTTTATATGAAATGTTCACGTGTAGTTTTCGTGTAAATTGTTGTTAATGAAAATTTATAAGTCCTAGTCTTGATAAGCCTCATTTTCATATATGTTAACATCATTTTAGCACCACACAAGTATAATATACATGTATACATGCGTATAACATGCATGCTTTGCACTATGCGTGCACAAGCTCACGTTAGTTTGTTAATTACAAACTAACGTGACCAAAGGACTAGCAACAAAGAAAGAAAGTAAGACATGAACATGTAATAAGCTTTGTACATGACTTACAAGGGTCCTAGTGTCTCTGTTTTGAGTTAGAACGAATAGAATGACAACCCAATTCGTAATGCACGATTGTGTAATAAACCCAAGCTTCAAAACTTATCAAATACCCAAATCTTTGCCCGTGTGTCCTCTTATGATTTTGTTTGAAGGTCCTAGCACTACTCGTATGTTTGAATAGGATGGTGAAGGTGTTTGTCGCGGCTTATGACCTAAAACAAGAAGAGAAACAATATGGTTGTTTGCTTTGAGTGTTTATGTGTTTAGGAGTTTCAAGAAGTGTTAAATGTCAAGATAGGAGGGGGTTTATATAGGCTTAAGATTAGTTAATTTCCTCTAGTCCTTGACTAACCAAAACCGTGCCCTATTGTAGTGGTTTTATGGTTTTCTAGTTAGTCACACATGGTTTTCTTAATACCTCTTGAGTACACTCCTTAATTGCTTCTATGTTGTACAAGATTTGTTTAAGATTTGAAATCTTATGGTTGTGTGTGGGTGATTTCTTAGCCGCGGGTATCAAGAGGCAAAGGAAGGATCCAAAGTGGTTTTTACACAATGGGTATTAAGCTAATTAGGGAACATTAAGGACAACCTTTAATTAACCCTTGTTGTACATGTACTTAGGAAGATTTTCTAGTTGTTTAGGGGGTGGGACGTGTAGGTTTAGGGAGGGAAAGAAAGGATTTTGAAATCTTACTAAGATTATACAAGTACAAGACTTAATTAAGAGATAGTTGTACAATGTAGTGTAAGTATCCATTGTGTTATGGTTTTTGTTTACCCATATTCGGCCATAGTGGGTTATTAACACAAGAATTGAATAATTTTTGTGTTTAAGGATTAAAAGTGGGTATTGGTTTGAGTCTAGGTAAGTCTAGGTATTTCCGGAGTGTGTCTAAACGTATTTTATTGCGAAACGTAAGCCCTTTTACGTGACCAATAAAAATAAAACGCGCAAAGTCAATAATTATCTTCCTAATAATTACATAACACTTGCTTGTCGTAAACCCTAATTTATTTGGTGACCGTTTACGTTAAATGATTATTTCTAGTCTACGCGATTTAGCTTAAAAGTTAAATTAAAAGTGAACGCGTATCGGACTAAAATAAATAGTGAAGAATAATAGAGTCGTAAAATGACCTGAAATTGAGAAATGTTACAAAATGAGGTAGTTCTTTCATGGTGGAAGAATAATGAGAGACTCAAAAATGTGGTGACTCAATAACACTTGAAGATTGAATATCTTCTTTATGTTCTTTACTTTCTAGAAAGTGGAAAGTTTTGCGAATGAGTGACATTTGCATTTCGCAAATTACTTAAATATTTCAGATGAAATAATTAAGTTGTCAAGGGATATATGATGAATTCTAATAGTAAAAAGACTATTAGAAGAGAGAAGAAACGTTTAGAAGTGAGAAGAAACGTTTGAGATGAGGAGACTTATTAGAAGTGAAAAGGAACGTTTAGAAGTGAGAAGAAACTTTAAAAGTAGAAAGACTATCATAAGAGAAACGACTACTAGAAGAGATAAGAAACGTTTAGGAGTGAGAAGAATCATCTATGAATTTGAGACAAGATGTATGCGAGATGTGAGGACCAAGGTTTGTATGTGAGGGGATTTATTATGAAGTGATGGATTGTAAGTCTATTGATTGTAAGGAATGTGTTTGATAATGAGACGTATTTCATTATGAAATTCACTTGACTCTTGAAAACATAAGCAACAATGCTTATGAGTGTTAGGATATGAGGATGACCCATTGATCTATAGAGAGATATTAGGTATAGGTTTAGGTGTGGAGTAGACGTCAACTCGTAGCAGAAGAGAGGAAGTGTTAGGTTATGAAATAAAAAAATAAATGGTATTACAAGCTGCTGCCGGCGGTCCCAAATATATTTGGGGGCCGCCAGAATAGATCTAGGGGCCGCCAGACCACCAACAGGAGGGATGTTTGGGGAAATTGATGAATTTTTTGGAAAGAGTGACATTTTAATTTGCATTTCTAATTAAAAATACTTAAAGTACTTCGGATGAAGTAGTTAAGTTGTCACGATACAGAATGGAACACGGACTAGAATCAAAACTAGAAGAAAAGAAGAGAACGATTTATGGAATGTGTTCCATCATTCCTAAACCTTGATGAATATAATTTAACGATTCATGCTTGAGGGGTAAAGAAAGATTGTCGGCGATGTTATCTTCAGACACCCCCCCCACCCCCCCCCCCTCCCCCCCCCCCCCGCCCCCCCCCCCCCCCCCCCCCCCAAACTCCCCCCCCCCACCCCCCCCCCCCCCCCCCCCACCCCCCCCCCCCCCCCCCCCCCACCCCCCCCCCCCCCCCACCCCCCCCCCCCTCCCCCCCCCCCCCCCCCCCCCCCCCCCCCCCCCCCCCCCCCCCCCCCCCCTCCCCCCCCCCACCCCCCCCACCACCCCCCCCCCCCACCCCCCCCCCCCCCCCCCCCCCCCCCCCCCCCCCCCCCCCCCCCCCCCCCCCCCCCCCCCCACCCACACCCCCCCCCCCCCCCCCCCCTCCCCCCCCCCCTCCCCCCCCCCCCCCACCCCCCCCCCCCCCCCCCCCACCTCCCCCCCCCCCCCCCCCCCCCCCCCCCCCCCCCCCCCCCCCACCCCCCTCCCCACCCCCCCCACCCCCCCCCCCCCCCCCCCCCCCCACCCCCCCCCACCTCCCCCACTAATTATTGAAAACCGCCAACAGGAAAGGCTTGGTTTTTGAACGAATTTTGTGAAGGGAGTGACATTAATTTGCATTTTCGCCAATTAAAAATACTTAAAGTACTTCGGATGAAGTAGTTAAGTTGTCACGACACATGGAATAGAAAATAGATTAGAATCGAAACTAGAAGAAAAGAAGAGAACGGTTTATGGAATGTGTTCCATTATTCCTAAATCTTGACGAAGATAATTTAACGATTCACGCTTGAGGGGTAAAGAAAGAATGTCGACGATGTTATCTTCAGACGCAACCTATTCGAATGGAGATGTTTCCTTTTGGACATTGTCCCGAAGGAAATGGTGACGTATCTTCGGTGTGTTTCGTACGCGAAAATAATAATAATAATAATAATAATAATAATAATAATAATAATAATAATAATAATAATAATAATAATAATAATAATAATAATAATAATAAAGAAAACAAACGAAGATGGAGGCGACGAGCTTGACAATGTCAAGACGGATGGTGGTTAACGTACGATAAACTACACTCACAAAGTTATGTAGCTCTTCTCGAGCATTGCGAATGTTCATAGAACAATCATACGACGAGGTATACGGTTTTCTTAAAGGTGGTAGCTGAAATAATAGAGGAAAGAGATTAACATCTCTATTAGAAGATAAAGAATGTTTTCGTTGAAAGAAAGAATGTTTTCGTCGAAGATAAAGAATGTTTCATCGAAGAGATAGAATGTTTTCGTCGAAAAGAAAGAATGTTTCGTCGAAGAGAAAGAATGTTTTCGTCGAAGATAAAGGATGTTTTCGTCAAAGAGAAAAGGAGAGTGTTTTAACTTATGTTGTTAAAAGGCTTGAATAGGGATTTTCGGATATGACCTTTAACGTTTACGATCGCAAGTTAAAGATACTTGAATATTTTTGATGAAATATTTAAGTTGTCAAACCTACTTGGAAGAGCGTTAGATTTGTATCTAACCTTTTCTTGACAAAAGAGTGGATGATTTGGAAGAATGCGAGATAATGATCAAAGGAGTGTGTGAGTGAAGACTCTAAGATATTTAGTACCATTTTGCGACTCTTTTACTTTTTAGATTTGTGACACGAACGCGAAGAAAAATATTCTAGTGTGAGAAAATATATACCGAGATGCATAAGATATATAGATATAAGCATGCAAGTTTATCTAAGCATGCATCAACACAATAATTAACAAGATTAATGTGTAAGACTATATGACATTTAAATATTAATTGTCATACATTAAACTAACATATTATAGATGCACAATTAAGAAGTAAGTCATGTAAAATGATGCATACAAAACGTGATAATTTTAAATGCAATCATCATGTAAAACATGTTAGCATTTAGCACTTAGGAGCATGTGTTATATAGATAAACTAAGAGATATTTTATCTAAATTGCTAGAAAAAGGCAAACACTTTTACAACAAACATGCATTCAATAGCTAAGAAAATAAACGTTGACCATTAAGATAAACATGAAAGCATATAATTGCATTACATGGGAGCACGTTATCATCATGAAACTTCAAAGCATATATGTGAGATGCAAGTAGTCTAGATTGACTAAGGAGAAACCTAATTTCTACTTGCTTAGTGTGCACTCCTAATAAGATACAAAGTCCATCAATGTAGACTATCATTAGGCATTTTTAAAAAGAGTCATTTAGTCAATTTAGAGAATGAATATAAGACTATCACTAGAGGTGCTCAATTCAGGCTAAACACGACCATTTTTATGGGTTATACCATGAACCCAACTTCACTCTTGGAAGCAATTCAACCGTTAGGTCAAATTAAATTTCTAGTGATATAGATTCTCTAGTAGTAATTCTCATGTTAGACAAAATAGAATTCCTATATTTTCCTAATGAAGTGTAGAAAAGATAAAACTTATATTGTCGTATCACTCAGGGCCTAATATGACTCAACTAACATGCTTTAATTCTGGTTCACATAATCCTAATTAAGATTTATGGAATTTTACGGTTGAATGAGAGAGAAAGCAAGTTGTTGTAATTTTAAGAAAGAATGAATCATCTATAACCTAGTAGTATGCTTAAGGGTGACAAAGTGTAATACTTTATAATCAGAGTGTTTAAAGAATGCACATTTGCATGTATTTTATGAAAGAAATCTAATTAAGGTTATTTACCTTAATAGATCTTATGAATGTTTCTTTCTATAACTATGGTGATAGTTTACTAAAGGTTAGTTACATGTATATTGGACTTTCAAGCAAAAGACTCACAAGAGGAAGATGTTTTAAATCTAATGCAATAGGACGGATTTACTTAAACCGAAGATGAATCTAAGATGAAGGATCAATCGATCCGTGGAGGTGCCAAATTTGGGCAGGGATCATTTTCCCACTATTTGGGAGATGTTGTTGAAATTAGGTTATTAGAAGAAGCTTATATAAGTTATAAGTGTTCTTGGTTTGAGTTTTCGGAAATGACGTCCAATACATGCTTATCAAGTTGGAGTACTTATGAGTTTCCCGATGGAAAATCGTAAGTCGTCAATCCTACTTAGAGTGTGTTAAGTTTAGCATGTATAATTTGACAATAGCTAATAATACAACATTTTAACATTTTAGACTTAATGAAACATCTTCATTGTAAGTGTGAATTGCAATTCGATGACTAAACTTATTGTATTGCAATCGACTTCGTGATTTCATGTAATAACCGAGGATGGTTAAACATGTAGACACGAAAAAAATATCTATAGTCATTTGATTGATATTTCTGTGATCTAGATAAATCCTAGTCTCGATTTCATGTTCATATTCTTGTAATTAGATTGAATGATGAGATTGATTATCGTTTGAATAATAATCATCTTCATATTCGAAATCCTCTTACGATCACTTATTAAAAGAAAGCGCGATAATGGTTTATGGAATATGTTCAATTCTTCATAGTCCTAACCTTAGATGGTTAAATGGTTCTCATTTGGTGAAGAAGAAATATTATGCTTATTTGATAAAGTAGGAGAGTATTTTGATGCGAAGATAGTTTTTTTAAGTTGTGCTTTTGAATTGTTTGAGAAAAGTTACATATGTTGTGCATTTGCTCATGTTTGGCTTTTCAAAGATGACGACTTTACCAATTGCGTTGCAAAGTAAATTACTTGAATATTTTGGACAAAACATTCAAGTCGTCAATCCTACTTCATTGTGTA
Source organism: Tanacetum coccineum (assembly GCA_026074375.1). Lineage (NCBI taxonomy): Eukaryota > Viridiplantae > Streptophyta > Magnoliopsida > Asterales > Asteraceae > Tanacetum > Tanacetum coccineum. The sequence continues at coordinate 16,276 of BQNB010023119.1, read as the reverse complement.
TTTTATGCATATATTTGCCAAATATTTGGAACACAACTATTGGACAAGTAGACTCAATATGACATCATTTACACAAGTGTGAGTTATGATCCGATGCATATTCTTATCGTCTTGGAAAGGGATGTCGTTATTTTCATATCAATCAAGTGTGATTGAGTATGTAGGTTTAAGACAATATCTCTTGTTAGATTTTGATATAATCTTAAAGTTAGAAAAATAAGAATCCGATTTCTTGTCCATACTCGAAAACTTGTCAATTAGATTCGATAATAACATCAATCATAGTTTGAATAATGAGTTGATATATATTCGAAATCTTTCTTGACCCTCACGAACACTCTTTTAAAAGAAGACAAATAAAGATTTTCATAGTGTGTTCCACTAATCCTAAGACTAGTTATAAGTGTGAGGTTGATGAATAATGACAAGTTAATTTCTTACTTCAAGATTGTCATATATTTTGCGTGTGCGAAAAACTATTTGTTGTTATGCATAGTATGCATAGTTTTTGACATTTTATTAGTATATGAATGATTTTTCTAACCATTTTAATACAACACACATCTTTTGTAAAACACTATATGTTTATAAAAAGAATATAATTATGTGTGTGTGTTAGAACAATGCAAGCGCAAGCAAAGTTTAAAAATACATTTTCTTTTACTTAATTACCAATGTATTAATACAATCTTTTATTTTGTTTAACCAACCCAAGGTCAAACACAGTAAGATGATAAAAAGATTTAGACATCTTGTTGGAAAAGAGTTGATGTGTTGGAAATATTTTAGTGACAAGTTTTAATATAAGATCTTAGGATATTATTTTTCTACACACTTGACAAATTATTAAACTCCCATTCCAAAGTGGGTTACTACACTCAAAATGATCTACAAGATGTTTATGTAACACTTGTAAATATAGTGATCTATGCCTATATGCAATGCACAAACAATTTTGTAACTTAACGCAAGAAATCCAGCGTAATTCCTATTAGGCATAATCCAAAAACTAGTAGCATACAAATAGCATACATGGCACATGTGTTTAGATATATAATTAGCTCAATTACAAATAGTAATGATTACTTATTAATATCTATTAACCAAGTTGAAACAAAAGTAAACACACATAATCATCTAGCATACACATAAGGATATTCGTCGTTGTTATGTGTATTAGATATAACGATGTATACTTAGCTTGATTTGATTTAAAAATAAAATAGTTCCTCTCCATTTTAACAATTAATTACGATCAATATTTTAAAAGGACAAATACATTATTTTTCAAAGATATGTCAATTAGAAATGTTTGACTCAAAGAAAAATGTAAAATACAAGTTTTACGTTAAAACGAAACTCAAGGTTTTGACCACTATGTAGTATTTTGCATTTCTGACTTATTTACGCTTCAAATGAAGACTTGGAAGTATTTTTAAATGAAAGTAGACTCAATTATCTTTGAAATGGCAAGTGGCACGACTTCTACGGACTTACGGTTAATTTTATATGATTTTTCGAAGTTTGCCAAATTCTAGCGAAACAGACAGGCGGCCCCTATAAAGGTGACGGCCCCCAGATATATTTAGGAACCGCCCTAACATTTATGGGACCGCCACCAGTGACCCCAAAATACGTTTTTTGTTCAAAATCATTTGGTGACTTAACTGTAGAACATAGGACTATAAAAAGTTGTTCCAGCACATAAATTTTGTGTTTTAGACATTATTTCTACTCTTACGAATTAGACAAACATAAGTTGGCACTTCCAAGTTCTTTTGATAAAAATTTCCTTCAAGCTAGTATACAAAGTATATTTAATAACAAAACTAGTATGAATCAAACAACAAAACACTTTTCATATTTAATCCCCCTTCATGAGTAATTTGATACATGGATCGTACTCTATTTTAAAAACAATTTTTGTTGAAAACTTGAGCGACGTGGCTCCTGATACCAATTGTGAAAACCATAGAGGGGGAGGGGGGTGAATGCATTTTCATTTAAAAACTTTAAATCATTTGTATCAATTACCCGATAAAGTTTGACGCAATATGAGAAGTGTCGATAATAGGTTACCAATAGCTAACATATATTCTAACAATATAACCACACATACAATATTTAGTACAAAGAACTACACAACCTTAACTAACAATATATACACAACCATTCACACAATCATAAGCACAATGCAAGTATAAAAGTAAAGCGGTAAATGTAAAGAAATAAGTAAAGCGAAAGGTAAAAGAAAATGCAAACCGACACGGTGATTTATAGTGGTTCGGTCACGAAGCTCCTTTTCTCCCTACTCTACTCCTCGAGTATCCAACTCGAGAGTTACTTCACTAATCAACAAGATCCCTTTCGGAGAAGAAAACCTTATACCAATGCTTACATTATTTTTCGACACTAAGCTAGATGTCGAGTCCTTCTTCGGGTACAACCAAACCCGTTATGTTTTATGGCCCAACATAACAAACCTTGTGTTTTATGGCCTAAACACATAAACCGCGTCGCTTACATTATTTTCCGATACTAAGCTAGATGTCGAGTCCTAATCTTAGCTAGAACCAATCTACCACTTCACTAATGTATTTTAAGGCCTAGAATAATAACCGACCCACAATCAACCCATCCAAATATATACATCATTTGGATCTACACACTACTAAAGATTGGAAGACATGGACTCGATCTATATGTAACATATGTTACAAATGGACTAACTAGACTACATAACTTTAAATCTTGAAGATGACCGAAGTTGTTCTATTGCACTTGAGGAAAGGAGGAAAGGATAGAAGATTTGATCACATTTAAACAAGATTAACCAAGTTGAATGATCAAAGATTTATAGAGATTTAGTGAGATCTAGAGAGAGAAAAAACTAAAAGAAAATTGTGCAAAAAGGTTATGAAAATAGTTGGAGATGACCTACTATTTATAAGAGCTGAAAAACAGCCTGTCAGGAAATGGCGGTCCCAGATATATTAGGGGGCCATCGGATATTTAAGGGGGCCGTCGGCCTATTTAAGGGATCGCCCTGACAGACGCTCCTATTTTTGTCTTTTTATGGTGACAAACTTGTCTGGTGAAAGTTTAACATGTTTTGGGGTGAAAAAATCAGATTTTGAATTTTAAAATAATTACCACATAAAACATTTCTTTATAATTAAAAAAATAATTTGTCTAATTAATTTTTGAAAAAATTATTTTGTTACATTTATAAAAATGTAAAGTTCAAGACAAAAACTTATTTCTTTGATCATCCTACAAGTTTAATGCTTGTTTGTACATACCTTATGTGATTTACGTCGGGTGTAAACCAATGTCTTTCTTGATGCATACTTGAGACGTCGAGAGATGTTGATGCATGTATGCATTGATGATTTATGTAAACAAGTAAATTCTAAACAAATGTCGGTATTGATGTAGACTTGAGACATCGAGAAATGTGGATGCATGTATGCATTGATGATTTATGATTACGAGTAACTTACGCACTTTACGTTACGTATTACAAGTCACATATTTGTCATCACCAAAACATAAAGAGATCGTATAGATTAAATATCATAATATTTGCACTAACAATCCCCACTCAAGAATAACATTTTCTTCGGTTATTTCCTTTTCCTCTTCGAGAACCTCTGGTTTAGTACCAGTTCCTTCTCTTGAGGTAGCAGAGACGACTGTGGACTCATTAAGAACCCCTGGTATAGTACCAGTTCCTTCATTTGAGCCTCTAGTACGTTGTTGTCTCTTGCTTGTCTTTTTTGCTTTCCTTAAGAGCTTACATAATGTCTGCAGCCTCTTGTTCTTCTGGAGTAAGAGATGGAACACCCTTGAGCTTTTTGGGAGGATCAGAAGTCACTTTGCCTGATTTTGTTCTTTTAGTAGGCTCTGGAACTGATTCTGTCACAATCCTTGCATGAGTAGCGTGGACTTGTTTAGTTGCTTGTGCTTCTTCAGCTTTAGTTTGGCTGATAGACTTGCCTAACTCCAAAGCAGTGTCAGGATCATCAGATATAATGTTGTCATTAGCAGACAGCGTGAGTTTCTTTATGAACCTTTGCCTTTTCTTTTCTTGGGGGGGAATCTGACCACTATAATACTTGATAAACATCTGATAGGATTCAAATTGCTTGATTTCTTCTGTCTGCATAGTCTCAGGAATGGGAAGTCCATATTCCTGATAATCTTCACCTATTCTGACAAACTTTAATCTACATACAATACCATCATCTTTGATTGTATGATAGTGTTTAAAATTAAGGTTTGAGAGAGACTTGTGTTGCTTGAGGAAGTGATTGATGATGACCTTGGTGAGTCGGGGGAATGGCATGTTTTCGTGCCTTGATCTCTTCTCCTTCCTATGATCAATCTGGGAAGCAAGATCCAACTCTGGATAGTCGACATTATCTCTGTAGAACATGCCCCATAGTATGTCAATTCTGGACTTACATAGTTTGTCATTGCTTGTTGTCTTTCTAGAGAGACACTTGTTGATTATTGCTGCTAGAGTTCTCCATGGCTGATGCATGTGATCCACAAACATGTTGGTGTGCTTGTACTGTGGACCTTTGTAACCCAGCTTGATGAGAAATGCAAGTGTAGTATCATCATCTGGTACATTAGTGAAGTTTACACCTTCTACTCTTGGACAAATATCAAGAATCTTCCTAAAGACATCAGCATTGACCACACACTTCTTGTTGGCTAAGATAAATTCATACGAATATGTGCCTTAAACCTTCTTGATAGAATACCAGAACTGCTGCATAAAGATTTCTAGAACATCTGCAGGGATAGTGAAAGCCTTGAAGCACGAGGAGTTCTTGACAAGATCAATGACCACTTGAAATGTCTCTTCCTTCTGTTGCACTGTGGTTTCCAGTCTGACATTTGTAGAGCTAACCTTAACTCTATCAGTGAATGGAACCCATTTTTCATCACGTGCAGTAACTTGTTGTGTTTCTTGAGGATTCATGATTCTGCTTAAGAATTAACCAATACAGTTTATATACACAACAGATATATTTTACTGATTAGCTGGGTTATCCTTGATGATATGATTGATCTATGATTAGGTTTCATGCAGACGTGACAGAATTACTACACTCTATGAACAAGTCAACTAAGCACATCAGTCAAAATCAACTAAAAAAGTCAACAAGACATTTCCAAGGGAGCTTAGGACACACATTCAATCAGAGAGCATATAATACATAATACAAGTACATATATGGCTAGATATGAAATATGACAAGTTACACAAGAAATACACAAATTTTAAAAAAATTTGGGCAGAGTTTCTTTTCGCAAATATGTCATATTTCGCTTGGAACGTGTACTTGTACATGTTTCGCTTAAACATGTTTCACTCAGACAAATTCAAACATATTTCGCTTAGATGGACCTAGCATGTTTCGCTTAGAACTGACTTACATGTTTCGCTTAGAAACAGGTAAACATGTTTCGCTTGAAATGAGTGAAACATGTTTCACTTGGAATGAATGAAACATGTTTCGCTCAGAAAACATGTTTCGCTTCATTCAAGCAAACATGTTTCGCTTTCTTCAAACAAAACTTGGTTTTGCTATCATTCAATACACTTAAACTCAAGTTTTACCAATTCCAAAACATGTAAGCACTTCTAACAATCATCACAAATATAGTCATAACATCACAGAAACAATAACCACAAGATTAAACAATTTTAAGCAAGATAACCAAAATTCGAGCACATATAGGAGAGAAACACATTTCCAAGTGTGCTAAGGCCATTAATAATAAAATGCTACTAAGTGTCTTACGATTAGTTAACAAACAATTTCACGACCTTATGAGCAAACTTATTGCCATTCAATTAGTACTAACCTCCTTAAATTCAACTTTTTTCGAAGTAAAAGAGTATTTAGGAGGCATATACATGTTTGAATAGCATAAGAACACTCATACAAAGCTACTTAATATAAACCCACAACAATTCAACCCTAAAGCTCATGTTTTGCTTTATTCATCCAACAAAAATCATCATATCTCTCAAATGGTAAAGAAATATTCAAAACTGTTTCACATACATCTAAAACGCACCTTAATGAGTAAAACCCCTCAACTAATTAGATATTAACCTCAACTTTTTACTTATGAACCCTAATTCGTTTTTACTTGATTAAGAGTGCAAAAAGGATATATAACCTAATTAGTTTTGATAACATGATGTTAAAGTGATTACTTACAAGTAGAAGTGAACTTTGGATCTTGAAAAGCAAGTTAGATTTTTTGGTTTGAATCGAGCGAAATGTGTTGGAGCGAAATGTGTAAGGTAAGAATTATAACCGGTCATCTTTTGACAAATGACACAAATGGTCCTTGTTCTTTGTAATTCCTATTATTTCCGTGTTAAACTTATTACTAAGCCTAAGTAAGTTATAGAAATGATACATTAAGCCCCTAAAGTTGCAAACTTAGATTTTAAGTCTTATATTTTGCCTTTTAGTCCCTAAAAGTTAAAACCACTAACATCTTAAGTCCATTTGAGTTACAAATACAATAACTCTCCTTTAATTGATAATCCGTTATTGATAAAAACCTTTTTCCATTTATTCCGAGATGACTTTTTGAAAGATCATTTTCGAAAGAATTTGACTATTTCTCCCCCTCAAATAATGTCTCGTTTTCTATTTAAAGAGCTGTAGACATTGTTTGAGTTATAGAAACTTCTTTTAAAATCTTTTCAGATGAGAAACTGATATGTTTGATTATTTTTCTTAAAACAACACCATTAAAAAAAAGATTTCTCTTGTTTACATAAATAAATGCACTAACATGTACACCTATTTGATATAGGAAACACGAGTTGTGTTGCAAATTAAACACAAGCCTTTGAATGAATATGAAGTAATTCATTCCCGAGAAAAATTCATTTCCCGTTGTGAGGTCAAGTTTTTTTTGACCAAAAACTTACCTTTAAATTGAAGATCGGGTTGCTATCTAAAATGATAGCAAGCATTGACATGTTTTGAAAGCATTTGAACTTCTGCTCGAACTTCATTTACAGCCTCGTATCATTATTAAATGACATTTCTAAGGCCGTAAATGTTATTGATTTTCAGAAGACGTGTCAAGAACACCATATTTTTATATTTTTTGATTTTTTAATTTTGTGTTTTTTTATGATTTTATATATTTATATTTTCTTTTTGAAAAGTTTATATAAAATGAAAAATCTTTTTGGGTTTTTATAATTTTCTTATATATATATTATACAGGATATGTGAAGAGAGTACCACCATTACTCTTCCTCTTCGTCTGCCATCTTTTTCAGAGTCTCCGGGGACATGCTTTGGATTCCAAGCTTTTTAATGAGAAATTCCAGTCGTTCTCATGCTAAAGTGTCACACCTCGACAATGGTGGAAACTCGGGAATGCAATATAATGATCGATCATAACACAAGATACAAAATAGAGAAAACTACAATACATAAACTTCAAGTGTTACGAAGACCATCAACCTCGAACAACCTCGAGTGATGTCTCAAATCCCTATCAAAATTCGCAATCTCTTACAATTATTCAAATGCCCTCATAAGGGTCCATAATCCAACTTAAACCAAAACTTCCGAATACTAGAGCCAAATAAACTAAACAAGTAAGACTCCACATGAAATTCCACTCGGGATACTTCTAAGTCTGCTATCACACATCACCAAACTATTCTTCTCTCACTTCACCTGAAAATGATACTCAAAAACGTCAACAGTAATGTTGGTGAGCTCGTAGGTTTGACCTTAAACCCAAAAGTTATGCCGATATTTCAACGGTGGACAATAGTGCTATATGACAGTGAATATATACGCAAACAACCTTAGCATCACAGCTAATCAATAACCATATGTCACTTACGCACCTAAAGGGCCTACTAGCTGGAGCACTAAAATTAGGGCAAAACCACATACAAACCTAGGTGGGCGTACCCATCCGCTCCAATAATCACACAAATACTGGGTAGGCGTACCCATCCGATCTAATATTCTCACAAACACTAGGTAGGCGTACCCATCCGATCCAAACAATCAAGCACCACATAATATTCATATAGCAGTCATAAGCACATATCTTGTCCAAAAAACAAAACCACATTTCGCACAGATCAGTTCAAAACATTTCAAAACACATTTGAGTATCATTTTCCCTAAATGGAAAAACAGTAAAAAGTGGGGCTACGAGAACTCACCTCAAGCAAGTCTTTAGCAACCAAATCTCAATCACACAAGCAAATGCAACGACTCTCGCACACGACCTAGTCCAGTTAATGTCCCAATTTAATCATCCATTTCCAAAACAATCTTCACGTTTGATGCATAGAGTTTAGACGCGTTGTACAATTTAGTGGTGTGATGGTTGACGACATATCCCAACAATCATATCAATCCCATTACTCGATAATACATACTTGTACTATTTAGAGAAATTAGATAAGTAATATAAATAAATATTTATTATTAATAATTATAAATATATCTCTACAAGTCTATTCGGTAACCTTAGTCACCTCAAAATAATCATAATATGGTTTAAAATGAAACGTTTACTCATAATAAACACATTAGAGAAGTTTCGAGAAAAATTACACACTAGTACAAAAAGTGGTATTGGTCACGCCAAAAATGTGTGACTATATACATATAGTCACACACGCAAAAAGTTTCGTGTGTGACAAAAGGTCGCGCGGCCGTAGGTCACCTACGGTCACGCATTCGAGTTAGTCACACATAAGGAAGCTTTAGTGTCCATATCCACGTTTTTTGTGTGACTAAATAGGTACAATTTAGTGACCGTAAACAATGTACAACCAACAAAGCATGTTTTTTTGTATATTTAGTCACATACAATTAAACATAGAGTGGCCAAAAGTGTTAATATGTGTGACCATATGGTGTTTAAAGTGAAGAAATATGTATTTTGTGTGACTATTGTTCATCCAATGGCCACATGAATTTTATTGTTTTGTGGCCCTTTTTGTAATATTTAGCCACACAAAGCATTTTGTTTGGTATTTAGTCACATACAACTAGGCATAAAAGACCAAAAGTGTTAATAAGTGTGACCAAGGGTGTTTAACATTGAAGAAATGTGTATTTTGTGTGACTATTAGATCATTCCCAATGGCCACAATAATAATGGAAATGAAGTTTGTGTGACCTTTTTTGTAAAAATTTGCCACACAAAGCATTTTTTTGGGTATTAGTCACATAACAACAAGCAGAAGTGAACCAAAAGTGTTTAATGTGACTAAGACATGCCAATGGCCACATGATCTTTATGTTTGTGTGTCCTTTGCTATGATTTAGTCACTCAAAGCATGTTTTTTGTGGGGATTTAGTCACATACAAGTAACCAAAAAGTGGCCAAAAGCGTTAATAAGTGTGACCATATGCTTTGTAAACTCAAGTAAATATGTATTTTGTGTGACTATTGTTCCCCCAATGGCCACATGAATTTTATAATATGGAAGTGCGGGGAATCGAACCCCGTGCCTCTCGCATGCAATGCGAGCGCTCTACCATGTGAGCTACACTCCCAAATGTAATCAGTAATACATGTGTTTTCAATATAGAAACTTGCAAATCAAATAATAGAGGTTTTTTTTTTGTCTAGAATCTCTTAATTAAAAAAAATACTTGAAACACTTACAATAGTATCTGACGTGTCCTGTGAATTGTTATTGAAGTTTGGCTATTGCTGTCATCTCATCTAAATATAAAAGATCTTACCCAACGAATAACAAGAGTCCAAGATATAGTTGCAACAGTAAAAACAAACATGAACCGGGCGATTAAGCATCACAAAATACTAAACTTAAAATAATCTTTATGCGAAGTTATTGTCTAGTGGGATAAATTGCACCGGATATTATGTATAAGAAGATGAATGTCCTTAATCGTAATGTAAATCCAGATTTCATGCAAGTATATTAATGTTAAAGAAGTTTTCTAAATTGCGTACCTTGTCGACTTTCCTGAAGAATTTGACCTCAAAGAAGAAATCATTAATGAGGGGGCCTGCAATAACGGACGACAAAGATATCAACCAAGAATTTCATACACATATATACATGTGTTAATATATACATATGGTAGATAGAAAGGCCCCCCCCCCCCTATATATCACGAAAGGCAGCAGTACTAATGTTGTATTGGCTGCGAACAGTACTAATTTTCAAAGGCAACACTAATTTTCAAGGAGCAGTACAAAGATAGCACTAATTTTCAAGGATCAGTACTAATGTTGTATTGGCAGCGAGCAATACTAATTTTCAAAGGCTGTGACTTGAAGGTTCTCATAAAAGAATGCATGTACTGTATCCATGTTAATGCAAAGTGCAGAAAATAAAAAAGAAAAAATAGATAAAAAAACCCCAAATAGTATTAACATTCTTGTATTCGAACAGTATTAACCACGAAGGCAGCACTAATTTCTTGGCAGCATAAACATATGAATTCTTTGAAGGCCAATATTATATTAATATCACGAATAGCAGTATTAATATAAACTTATACCTTCCAAGTATATACACGCAATACCATTCTTAGTAAAAGCATGCCTGAATCTGAAGACCGCCAATGCATGCCTGAATTTGAAGACCGCTAATGCACGCAGTATTAATATAAACTTATACATACCTGAATCTGAAGACCTCCAATGCCTAAATCTGGATCACTACGAACATCCTGTGACCACAAACTATTAAAAGACATGTGAATTTTTATAAATATACAATTCAGGAGTGTATTTGAGCTTTTTAATGGGTTTGAAAGAAAAATGCCGGAATAGAGTTTGTGTTTAACCTTATGAGTATAGATGGTGAATTATATGCTAAAGCAAAAAATCTTACTGTTTGCACAGCTATGGTGAACATGTAGCCCTCTCCTTATTCGTTTCCTCAATATCAAAATCCAAAATGAACCTGGTGTATTTGTTGAGGACAATTAAGATCACATTAAACGTCACAATTCTCCATTAGTCTCATTTACATCCATCACAGTTATTATTAAGAAGCACATTAAACCCCGTAATTACGCCATTAGTCTCTCAGGCATCGATCAGTCCCAGCTGATGCTTCACAATCATCTACACAGCCAATACAATAACATAGTTAAGAATAAGATAATAGTGATATACTATACAATTTTAATTCAGGTCATACGGTATTTTTTAGCACCAGGTTAATTCCAACTGTATAGGGTTATTTGGTACTTTACTACTAATCTTTGTTGGACCTCAAGCTTTCCTGGGGTTGGAGTGATACCATTCCTTTCACATGATGGTTTTAGAATGTGAAGTTTTCCACCAACGAATGATGCTTTGCTGATATCTGGTTTGACAGAGACGGGTCGATGAGAGAGCGAGTGGTTCAAATGCGAGAACTCTGATGCTGCAACTTCCTGACCTTTAGCTTTGTCTTATCAGATGAGTTTAAAGCTTAAAAAATCAAAATTAAACAGTCAACCCTATATTATAAAGCTAAGGAAGAACTTTACATAACATGTTAAAAATAAAAAGCCTTTTAAATCCTAAGACTTTATTAATTGAATCTCAATCAATTAGACTAACTAGATACACCATATTCTTTTACTATCACGCATTCACGCCCAAGTACATACGTATTATAATACATCTTCAGGAGACTTTTCTCCCAATTTTGATAACCCTTGTGACCATTAAGATAATACTTACTGCAACCTCAATCGACAGTGAATGGTTTATAAACTCCCTCTGTATTTCTAATTGAAACCATTTTGACTGGTAATACTTTATTCAACTTGAAGCATTACTAGTTTGGTTTTCTTTAACACTGACTTACTTACCTTCTTTGCTTCTAATTTCCTCCGCTGCAAGAACTCTAATACTGATGGCACTTCTGAGCTACTTGCCAAAATTGCCTGCAATTATTGGAGATAAAATAAAAGCCACAGATTAAACACAACACAACAACCTGCCATCACAGAAAAACCAAAGCAATTTTTACTTTCTTTTTCTTTTATTTATATTTGAAGTGCTAAATAGGATTACAAATACATATTGGTACAACTAATAATCCAAACTGTTAAATAAAAATTCACATTGGACGAGTTTCAACTGATGGATAATAATATGAACAATATAACCTCATTCATAATTCTCATTAAAGAGAAAACAGAGCCAAATGGCCCAAAACATTCATAGATCACATTAGGCTTTCAGAATAATACCTGCAATAACTTATAAAATCACTTAAGCCATGACACACACGTTATTTATTGCTTTGCATCATTAGTTAACATAAAACTAATAAAAATCCACCACACCTGTTTGCTTTGTTTGTATTATACGCTTTGGGACATATATTATTTTCATATAGGCATTGTTAAAACATATGCTAGTCTTTACATTACATAAAGTATTATTCATGGTGTTTGGCATCTTATCTTAGATCGTTACAACTCAAGCCTGCAAAGAGACCAAATCAGAGCAACTTATGTAAGCAAATATTAGTAAAAAACATAACTACACTATGTTGCAAGACACGAAAATGAGAAGCCGTGAGGATTTCAGTAAAGGAATGTATGTACCATGTTGGGTTTCTATATAAGCATGTTCACGAGAGCACTACCAACCGCCCTATATAAGCTTTAACCAGCTAAAAACTTAATCCTAAACACACCTATACATGTTTATTCAATAGCAACAGCTTACATCCCTTTTAAAAAGCCGCAAATTTAACAACATCCCAACACTAACCTAAATATGAGGGTTTAAAATAAAGACAACTTCAAACACAATTTATACTTTTTTTTGAGAAGGCAACAAATTTATAGAACCAAAATAAGAGTACAAATGATGCAATACAAGGCACCCCCACTACCCAACTAATCAATCTAAGTGAAAGTGAGAAGGACCAACAAAACAAACACAACTAATCAACCTAAAGAAGCATAATGAAACAAAATGATAAAGAACAAAGACTACAACAAGCCAAGAATGGAACCAAAATTATCCAAAAAAGAAAAAGCCTTCCATGAACCTGGTAAGTAGCAGTCCCACATGACCAACCAAAATTATCAAACACAACTTATAATAATAATATGTATAAAAAGAGGGATTGTTTAGCTTATGCAATCACTCTGAATTTGACATAAACAATTTATCAAGCACTGCTTATTCCATTAAATAAAAAACATCATAAATTACTTATTAAAAAGAAAACACAATCAACCAGATAGTTATGTTAAAATCGTATCTCAAAAGCATCCAAGAGAAAAATGATTGGAAATAAATAAATAAAAATTTAAAAGAAAAAAAGATGTGAATTGGGAATAAACCCGAATAAGATAAATTAACTGAAGGAAATGGTGTTGGATAATTGAGAAACTAACGGTAGTAGAGAGAACACAGCGAAGAAGAAGCCGGGTTAGGGTTAGGGATGTTTGGTAAAGAATGATATGGTGAAAGGTTAAATGAAAGGTAAAGAAGCGGTTTTTGAATTTCTTTTGGGAAAGACGCGGGTTTGATTTTTTGGGAAAGGGGAGCGGGACCCTTAAAAAAACAAAGCGAGAGCGATGAAAAATCAAAAACTTTTGGTGATTAACGAATAAAACTTTTGTATGTCTATGGTTTAGTGTGACCATATATGACATTTGGTCACACTGTTCAAGTGTGTGACATATATTTGTCACTTTTAAATTAATATCGTGACTAATTGCTTCAAACATACTTTTCATTTTGTCACACATTCAAATTCATATGTGGCTAAATATTCAGCAAAAAATAGCAGTCACTTTTAAATAATGTGTGACAAACTTAACTATATGATTTAGCCACATACATAATTACTTTATGTGACCATATATGGATTTTGTCACACTGTTCAATTGTGTGACATATATTTGTCACATATGTATATATAGCGTGACTAATGTTTCAAACTTATTTCTATCTGTCACACATCCCAAGTTATAAGTGACTAAATAATCAATAAAAAAATTACCATTTACCTCTAGTCACATAAATATTCAAATGTATGACAATGAAATTCCGAAATGGTCACACAAAATGAGTTCAAGTGTGGCTGTTTATTTTATCCTCGTACATTAAGTCCACATAAAATCTGACTGTGGAGCCATCAAGACCAGCATGGGTGACGAAATCCAGTTTTTGTACCAGTGAGTCCTTCGGGACGTCGTCTCTTTACGGTAGTGCCTTTTTGGGGGATCTCTAGTTTTCCTTGAGCGGGAGCTTTGGTAGCGGCTGTCAGATCGTTCGGACACGCTCTGATCTCGTCCTCCCAATCTCTTGAATACACCCCTTCCCTTTGCGGCCTGTGCCTGGGTGAAGCGGATCTGGGTTTGAGTCTTCTAAAGACACTGGCAATTGGTAACGGGCTTCGGGAGTGCTTACTTCCATGCCTCCTTCTCGGCTCTATTCGGGCGGTTGGCCTCTTGGATTCGCAGTAATGCGACTCTTCGTGATTTCTTGGATTTCTTTTGGATTCATCACTGTAGAGTAGGCGTGCCTTTACCGCGTTGAGCTTATCTTGCTGCTCTTTTTTCTTTTTGCATTTTTCAGCGATGAGCGGCAACAATTGGTGGTAGTTTTTGTCGCACATTTCTCTTACGACCTCGTCAGGCGTAGGCTCCTCGAGACCTTGTGGGTCACTTCTTCCCCCGGTGTTCCGCACGGCGGACGTGGGAATGGTTGGGGTGAGCTGTTCACGAGTGCTCATGATGAGTATTTTAGAAAACGTGGTTGCGTTAGCGTCCCACGGATGGCGCCACTTGTTAGTACAAAATAAGTGTCGGGCTTAGAATAAGGCTCAAATCCTTCGTTGGGTCGGGCATCCGAGTGATTTGAGTGTCAGATCTTGTACTAGAGCAAGAGAGGTGAGATGATTTCCTGCACAATCAAATAAAAACTGTTAGCCTTACCGTGGGGACGGACCCCACGATTAGACTTCGGCATGAGAGTAAGTAAACATGTAGAGAGAGAAAGTGTGTATATGTAGAGTGAGGAAAATCATACTGTTCATTGTGTCAGAGGGTCACTTTTATAAGCAAGTAAAATATTAAGGTTTCCTAATGTTTCGTTAGTGGCCGGAGTGGGTCCCTTGTCGGGAAAGGTTCGCGGTAATCGTGTGTACGGATGCGTGTGTTTTTCGCGGACGGAAGTAGCCTATAGTTAAGTCCGCGTCCGTTTTGTTGTGTCCGGGCCGTTACCAGTGCAGGATTGGGTTTAGTTTCGGCCCATGACTACTAAGTTGGGCCCAGAAGCCCAAGTGACAGTGTGACCCAAGCCCGTAGGCTTGGTATACCTACTATACGTCATCAAACACCTATCATATATTCATAGAGGAAACAGCCATTTGCTTATAGCTGATCTTGCTCGTGTTGGAAAATATCAAGGTTATGGTAAAAAAAAGCTCCTATTAGTATCACACGCCAAAGTTTTATACCAGCCTTATGCTTGAACGAGATAAAGTTGCTTAAACACAAACCAGTCGAGAGGATAGTTGGTATATAACGTTTATTAGCACGTTTATGCATATAAACAAAAGTTAAAGAGGATATGTTAGATGGAGAATATATACGTGCATAAGATCTTATGCAGGGCTTATGCTTACGCATATAAAAAGGCCTCTCTAATCTAGAAGATTAATGAAAAACATTACTATTTTACAAGCAAAAAACTGATATTCTTAAAGGGAAAAACGACATACAAATGCATAAACGGCAACTGTAAACGATGGATGTACTCACTCAGATGAGTTCTCAAATCTAACAAGTGAATTAACGTACGTATATGAGAAACAAAACAAACGTACTATTATATATTCATTCGATCATAGTATCAAGCACAACAATAGCATAATAAGTTCTTCTAAAGAGACACAAGAACGTAAAACATAAACCCTAGCACGAAGAAACACAAAACATAAACACATATATCGTACGTTCTCTAGTAGTACGCACGTCTAGAGGAAATCTTGGTCGTCAAAGTCGTCATGGAAGCAGTTGAAGAAGTTGAAATCAGCAAGATCGGTATATCTACTCAGCATCATCACTGGATTATGGCCTCTTGGATCATTCATCAAATCGTGAAAGTTGTATCGGAACGCATCATCATCTTCTTCTTCTTCTTCTTCTTCTTCGTGGTTGTTGTAGTTAAAGATGTTTGCATCCATGTGATTATACGCGTAATGTTCGCGCTTATTAAGGAACCCCTTCTTCATTCT
>BQNB010023118.1:9401-54461 GCA_026074375.1 Tanacetum coccineum | reverse complement strand
ATTGACGACTTGTTAAATTCTTCGTTCCAATGGCTTTTTCTTCGAGCCATATATTTTATCCTCCCTTTTAAAGAATTCTCACGACATTCAATCCGTTCGCTCATGCTCATTGCATATATTTGATGCTTTGACTTTTGTTCATTCAATATTCATTGGAAACCTCAACGAGGACCTGAGTATTTCCTCATCTCTTCATAAGTAAACCGTAGACGATTAAGGCGAATTGAGCACCGGGACGGCGCTCCCTTAAGGGGTGGATAATGTAACATTTCTGAATTTAAGATCAATATTTTAATCGAGCCTTAATCCTATTTCTAATTTTTATGGAATTTATTATTTTTGTTTTTAGCCGTTTTAGCTATATACGAATCGTGTCTTGAATATTTATCCATTTTAACGTTTGAGAAATCAATAATTTCATATTTTAGCTTCGAGAGCTTATTTATTTTCCATTTTAATACTTTTCGACTGTTAATCGTGTTTGGCCGAAACCACGTCAAAACCTTGTTTTTATAACTAATAACGAGTTAATTAATCAATTGGGCCGAGAAAACATGTAATAAAAATTTAACACTACAAAATGCCCAACCAAGCCCACCCCAATAAGGGGGCCGGTTATATCCCATCCAAAACAACGACTCTGTTTTTATACTCGATATAAACTAGGAATGTTATTAGATATATATATTATAAGATATTCATTCCCTTATAAAAACCCACGCATGATCATAACAGTCAAAAAGATAAACCACGCCTGATTCTTCTCCTCCATCTCCTGTTCGACGCCCAGACACCAAGAACACTCACCGCCATTTTCTAAACTCCATCAAAACATCTCCATTCTATTTCAAATCAATCCTACATTAAACCCTAGTCATTCTCCATCATTAGAAAATCACCAAGCATGTATTTTATGACGTCTTTGATTTATGAAGATTCTTGATTTTAGGGTTTTAATCAAATTAAAGGATATTGGGTTAACAAGGGATAAATAACAAGGGTGTATGCACGATTCGGTTGGGAAAAAAGTTTTTGAGTTCTCCTTGGTTCCTCCTTGTGGTCGACAGAATTAGAAACCCCAAGGGGTTTGGCGTGGTTGATTTTCTTTGATTGATTTTGTGTTGTAAGTCTATTGTTCATTCTCTTGATTTGATCTTGCTTATATATATGCATGCATGTACATTGACTATGTTTGAGAATCCATGAAATAAATTAGAAGTTATGATTCTTATGTTGTTGGCTAGATTAGTGACTTAATAGATGTATTAGGTTAGTTTGAAATTATTGGAAGCGTGTTTGATGCAAAAATTTGGAGATTTGATAGGTTTTATAACCCTCAATTAGACCAGAAAGTTTAGGCTTGAATTGGCGAGATGAGTGTTGTGCAAACTGATATTTTAATTTTTAGAATGATAGTGTTCTCCCTAAGGATTGTTTCGATATAAGGTAGAGCGTCTAACTCTAAAAACAAAAAAGATATAGCATTTTGAAGTTTGAAAACTAAAGCGGCAAAATTCTGCACACATTGTTTTTGTGTAGAATTTTAGTCCATCTTGCGTGTAGTGTAACTTGGTCATGCCAATAGGTTTTCTAGGTTTGCAGGACCCTACGACTAAGTACTTCGAGTCTAATTTCCAACGAGTTAGGCCTCAACGATTTTCAGTACCTGAAAGTGGGTCAAAACATGTTTACGAAATTGGTTGTCAAAACTGGGTTTTATGAGTTCGAATTTCGATTGCAAAGATGCAGTAAGCAGACGGGTCAAAACTTAATATATTTTGTTGAAATTTAAACTGAAACATGTTCATGATGTGTGTGACCTGCTGATTTTTTTTAGATTTTTCTAAGGTGTTTAAGGGGGTCTGCTGTTGCCAAACTTTTGATAAGTCCAACAGACACTGTTTTAAAACAAGTTGCATTGGTGTATTTTAAAAAATTAGTTGGAAGTGGCTATAGTTTATGGGTGAGCTACAGTAGTTAAACAACATATATAGGTGAGTTAATATAAAAGGAGAGCGTCTAATCCGACCGTTTAGTAACTCTTTAAGTATAGAGAACGTCTAGTAAAAACTGATAGAATTTCAGAAAATATGAAAGTGGTACTTTAAGTGACTCTAGTACATGGATTCTTAAACATATAATAATATTACATGCCAATGTATAAATAAGTATTTGATTCTTTTATATTAAATTACATTACATTATAAGTATGGATTTTAATCGCGTGCCACTATTATAGGTTGCGTTTGATTGTTGACACTCGTCTTTCTCGTTTGGATTTCTTGATCACTACTCTTATCCTGTTCATATCCCCCTTTTCATTACCAAATTGTTTGCAAACTCTACGGGGTGAGATTATATGCTTGATTTACATATTGGACACAAGTACTTTTGAAATTGTATGCTATTTCCTGACTCTATTATTGCCTAAGTACCTACTTTGCCATTTAAGTCCCCTTTCAATCATGAGCCGTTAATTACCATGGGTAGTAAACGCGAGTGTTGTGGATAGATATATCGGGACTAACAATCCCCGTCTAGGCTGTGGTTTCTAGATAACCATTGACGCATTTAACATTTGAGGTATTTCGTAGGATGTTTGGCAGCATCTGTATCTGTTTTGGGGCACAAACCTCGAGTACTGGTTTGATTACATTTCATTACATGTTAAGGTTCGGTGTCATGAGCTTAGGGCAATAATGAATATTTCCTTTAGACTTGGTGAATCTGTTTCTCTTGTCTACAAATACTTAAATCTTGTGGTCCATGAAATTATTAATACTAAACCTATGAATTCACTCAACAATTTTATTAATGTTTTTGCATATTTTAATCTCAGGTGCTAAGGTATAAGCTTGGATGGGAGCCGTGACGGATATCAACTGAAGGGATTCTGTTTACTTAAGTTTAATGCAATTTTTATCTTTTAAAAAGTTAAGTCTTCTTTTGATGTTTGTGAAGATATCTTTTAAACTTTTGTGTGTTGAAGGTTTATGACACTTTCAAAACTGTGGGACAAAATATGGAAACTCTGATATTTTACAAGGCATCGAATGAAACTTTTATTTTAAACGCACCTTTTGAGGTCGTTTCCTATTACTTGTTTATTGTGCTATGACGTCGCACCCCAATTGTTACCATCCCGATGTTGTCAGGTTTTAGGGGTGTGACAGGTAAGTTGTCAAATAGGTAATTCGGTTCAGATCAAAACAGATCGGGCTGACCTGAAACACTTGTACAATTTCTGGGAATATTAGATAAGCCAACTGTACACTTCTGGGAACTTTAGATCTGCAAATTTTAACCAAGAGATACTTGAATCGACTATGCCCCTTATTGCTACGTGTTATTTTTTCACCACCAAGGCATGTGTTATTTTTTCTCCTTTATGCTTAGGTCTAAACATTTAGATAAAGTGATAAGGAGGTATTTGGATTACTATATTTTCTTGCTTATTTGCATATGTACTTAGCTTACATGCTTATGTACTCAACATCTTTTTGTTGCTGATGACACATATTACTACAGCCGATGACGCGGCTAGCTGATGCTATTGATGTGGTTTGTTGATGCTGAGGGGACTTATTGTTGCTGATTTCGCGACTTACTGTTGCTGATGTGGCTTGTCGCTATTGACACTGCTTATTGTTGTTGCTGGCACAACTTATTGATGCATCTGTCTGATGACATGACTTGCTTTTGCTTACGCAGACTATCGCTTCTACTGACACAAATCGTTATTACTACTGACGTAGATTTCTGCTACTAACATATTGGAATTTACCAATGAAGATATACAATAGGTGTGTGCTTGACTGCTTGCCTATGCAATTAGTTTCCACAAGTCTTTTGTTTAGAGTGAAGATATACAAAACTATATCTGTGATCTTTTGCTAGGAATGGAATTGCCACCTCCGCTGTGTCATCAGGTAATTAGTTATTCTTATGATTATATTAAAACCATGTGACCCAACTCTGTTTTGAGTTTGAAACTTTTGACCCGTTTTAAAAATTGTATACCATATCCTTTCTATTGCTATTTTCTATATCAAACTTTTTCTAGTTTCATAATTGTGACGAAAAATGGTGCTAATACACGTTAGCAATGATTACAAAAGCTGCGCTAAATGTTTTTCGTAACAAACGTTACAACGTGCCAAATGTTATTTGGCTAGACGAAAATGTGCCAAATAGGTTTGGCACAAAAAATAGAAACATGCCAAATACGTTTGTCACACAAAATACATATTTCTTCACTTTAAACAGCATATGGTCACACTTATTAATATTTTTGGTCACTTTATGCTTAATTGTATGTGACTAAATACAAAAAAAACATGTTTTGTGTGACTAAATATTACAAAAGGCCAATCAAACATAAAATTCATGTGGCCATTGGATGATAAATAGTCACACAAAATACATATTTCTTTACTTTAAACATCATATGGTCAAACTTATTAACACTTTTGACCACTTTATGCTTAATTGTATATGACTAAATACCCAAAAAAACATGCTTTATATGACTAAATGTTACAAAAGTCTACACAAACATAAAATTCTTGTGGCTATTGGATGATCAATAGTCACACAAAATACATATTTCTTCACTTTAAACAGCATATGGTCACACTTATTAACACTTTTGATCACTTTATGCTCAATTGTATGTGACCAAATACCCAAAAAACATGCTTTGTGTGACTAAATATTACAAAAAGCCACACTAACATATAATTCATGTGGCCATTGGATGATCAATAGTCACACAAAATACACATTTCTTCTCTTTAAAGAGCATATGGTCACACTTATTAACACTTTTGATCACTTTATGCTCAATTGTGTGCGACCAAATACCTAAAAAAACATGCTTTGTGTGACTAAATATTACAAAAGGCCACACAAACATAAAATTCATGTGGCCATTGGATGAACAATAGTCATAAAAAATACACATTTACTTCACTTTAAACACCATATGGTCACACTTATTAACACTTTTGGCCACTTTATGCTTAATTGTATGTGACTAAATATAAAAAAACATGCTTTGTGTGACTATACAGTGTTTATGGTCACTAATACTGATTAATCCAACTAAATTTGTACCTAATTAGTCACACATGTTAAGGTTTTGGTCACTGTTTTTAGTGGATACGAACACTAGCTCAAAAATGTGACCATAGGTACCCTACGGTCACGCGACCTTTAGTCACACACACTTGAAAAATCATGCGTGACTATATGTATATCATCACACTTTTTTGGTGTAGCCAAATCCACTTTGTGTTCTAGTGACTGTTGTTTTTTGCTTAAAATTTTACAAGATTTATGACATGATTTGACAATTTATTTGCTTTTTACTCTAGCGGATAAGACTACTCAATGACAGTGTTGCTTATCACTTAAAATTTTACACGATATATGACATGATTTGACAAATCATCAGTTTTTTCTGACATTGAAAGACTAATGAATGCAAATGTCATAAAATTATAGCTTATATATATAGAGATCACTTGGGGACTCTTAGTTTCAAACAAATTTATCAATCAAACAAATTGTTAATTGTATTTTCTCATTTTCTACCATGGCTACAACCCAAATGACGTTAGATTAACTGTCCTTATGGCACTACAAGAAGCTGATGACATCAAATAACCTCTATTTTATAGCATCATTTATCCTATGTTATTAACCTATTTTTTATAATTATTGCAAAGAATTATTCCTTAATCATTTATATTTGAGAATTGCAGTAATTATGGAGTAGTTGGTGAATATTAGCAAAAGGCACACATTCCGGAGCTTAAATGAAGATATTTTAAAGATGTACTATTCTGACTACCAATACGCCGTATCCATCAAGGAAGATACGGCGTATCCGTGCCTGCACTTACCAAAGACCACAAAGGAATAAAGCTCAATACACCGTATGCAAAGAAGACTAATACGCCGTATTGGAAATATGGAATGAATATAATATTCTGGAAGATATCAAACGTGGTCTCTACTCCAAGAAACTCTAATACGCAGTATCCAATCCATTAGATACGCCGTATCGAACTGACTTTCAGACCCTATAAATACAAAACTCAAAAACGAGTTTTAAGTGTGCTAAATCATATTCTTGATACCTAAACCACAAAAGTTGATTTTCAAAGGAGAAAAAGTGCAGAAGAGGTCTTGCAACGCATTCCAATCCATAGAAGACAACATGTAATTTCTTATACTTTAGTAATCGTTTAGTTTTTGGTATTATTCGTTAACTCGGTTAGTTTACCTTGGCTAAAACAATTACTCTTGTATTAATTATGATGTTTGAAGGCTAATACCTTCGGGTATTAGCCATTATTATGAAGATTTGAATGTTTGGTATTATTTATCTCGATTTCTTGATTTATCATTGAATGCTTGTTTATGTTTATAAACTTATACTTGTTTACGTGCTTTTGTATGCGACCTATCATTCAACTCGATCTAGTGATAAGGACCAAGTAATCTAGACGAGTCGGGATAGCTTTCCATATAGTAATTTATACATCTAGAATAATAGTTACACAAATATTGTCCTTCTAAGTCCGTGTCTAGGATACGCTTCGGGCTTAACTAGTTAATTGGATCTTGCCAGATGGTTTTTGTTTATTGATCGTGTTGTGTTTTGACTTGCAGGTGACCTAGCTTAATTTCAACAAGTAAAGTTCTGATTCCATTGGTATAGTTGGACAAAGTGGGGTACTACTCAGTGTATTTAAATGCCATTAAGCGGTAAGTGGGTAATGTCTCCATGAGCTTATAGGGTTTTAACAAGATCACATTGCTTAATCCCTAGATAGATTATAATCAGGCAAATAGGATGCTTCTATGCAGAATATCTTTAATTGTGATAGAATTATTTTTGCTAGGTCTTAGGGATGATGTAACGCCTAAATAGTCTTAAGAATGATATTGCCACCTCGAGAAAAAGAAATCATTGACACTTAATAAACTAAACCAAACTTTCTAATCGGATTAATAATGGTTAATACAATTTTCTTATATAAGGTTCGATCGCTCTTTTATCTTTTGTTAATTAGCTTGCGTGGGTTAAAGTGTCTTAAATTGATTGTAGTCACCAACCAAACCGTGCTAGTCTCTCAGGTTGAAAACCCCCTTTTTCTCGTTAGAATTAGGATTTAGACTGACATAGGTTTAACATAGGTTTAGAATAGAGTAGAATTAACATAGATTAGAAAACCAAGATATTAATTAAATTGATAGGTTTAACCTCGCTTTAATTATTCGACACCATACTTACCACGAAACTACTACCGATCGGGTACACTGCCTGTTAAAGTGTTGTTTTTGGTTTAGTCGGCAAAATATAAATTTAAAACTTGAATCATCTTAAAAATACCTACTCACAACGACACATCAAGTTTTTGGTTCCGTTTTCGGGGAATGAAGTTGTTTAATTCCTATTTATTAGTGTTTTAGTTTAGATTTAATTTAATTTAGATTAATTTGCATATTTGTGTGTGTTTGTTTGTGTGTTTGATTTCTGCATTATATAATTTTGCATATTGTGTGTTTGTGTGCATTATTACAGTCCGCTGTAATTTTTCTGAGTAGAATACTCAATACGGCGTATTCAATTTCTCGGATACGACGTATAAAATTTTTCAAACCAATACAAGGTATTCGACTCTATCATCAATACGGCGTATTTCAGTTTAACGATACGGTTGTATTAAGATATTTGTCTGTTTTTTCTTTCCTAGAGAATTTATTTAAAGGTTTAACACGGACGACCCCACCAATCATTACCATGAGGAGTATATCGGCTTGAGGAAGGAAAAATCTCATGGCTGTGGTAAGGTGTTAACTGGGGAAACTGCTAGTATGGTAAGATCTGGGATAATAAGGACAGTTCACGACCTCGGATCTGTTGGAAAACTGGTAATTACAAGCTATAGTTTTTAAACGACACGTTAACATCTGAAGCAACACTCTCGTGTGTGGCCTACGTAAGTTCTTTACAGCAATGAAATTGACATTAGATATCGTTTTGACGTATCGACGATGAAGATTGGCAGTAATTTTTGGACAAAAATTCATTTCTTACAATATAAATTTCTGTCAACGATTTTTAAAAACGGATTCGGAAATGATAATGATAAAGTTAAATATCTTTGCTCATCACCGAGCCTACAGGCAGTTTTTTGATGATTTAGGACTACTTTAAAGATTTTGAGAAATGAATTTTCAGCCATTGTATTTTTAAATGATGCTCAAAGTCTAAATATGATTTTTAACGGAAACCTACTGTAAGTCCTAATAATAATATTGATGAAATTTAATTTGAAAGATTGAAACATTCTTTGTCCAATGTGATGAAAAGGAACAAATGTTTTAAACCTTTAATGATCTATTTCCTTTTTTTAAC
The DNA here is from genome assembly GCA_026074375.1 of Tanacetum coccineum. Taxonomy (NCBI): domain Eukaryota; kingdom Viridiplantae; phylum Streptophyta; class Magnoliopsida; order Asterales; family Asteraceae; genus Tanacetum; species Tanacetum coccineum. Next base: position 46,030 of record BQNB010023118.1, on the reverse strand, counting down.
GTTAATTTATCCCAATGATCAAATCGTGGATAAGAAACAATGATGATGGTTTAAAGTCGATATTTGACACTCTTGGGGGATTAATCTGTTTCAAACCATTCTGATATAATAAATACCGATGTGGTGCCTATGCACATGGGGTCAAATAGCTTTTGGAAACAAGTCATGATACATCTATTAAATTTTTCAAACGATAACTTTTATCAAGAATTAAATTTTAAATTCGCATGATTGTATTCTATTTTAACAAAAGAGATGTCATTTATTTTGCTAATTAAGAATTTATATGTGCCATTTGGCATCCCGTTCGACCCTAAATTGTTTTATAAGGATGGAGTAATTGATGGCAAGTCATAACTTAAGACTTTTCTGTAAAACAAAAAGTCTCTTGCCGGGAGACAAACCTGAAATGTAATTTTCAATTTTTATCGAGTCTGTCTTCCCAGACTGTCTATACGGCATATCCAAACCCCATGGATACGGCGTATTGACTATCTAGACGTTATCCAGTCTTTTTTTTACAGCACAGTCTATTCGGCGCTATCAGTAATTGAATACAGCGTATACTAGGTACAATACGAGTATCTCTAGGGTATGGATACGGCATATCGACTTCCTGAACAGTTTTAGGTTTTTATTTCAAGTCTAACCAAACGAATACACGAAGATAGAATTGCATTTGTTTTCTGATAATTTACACAGGACCTTGTGAAAAGAAAAATCAATTGATGTTGGTGGAGAATTTACAAAATCTGAAGATCCTGAAGTGTTGGAGTCTTGAAACTTCAAGGCGGCTGTTCAACATAATCTTGCTCATAAACGCAACATGGAGAATCTACCGAGCAAATATCAGGGGAGTTTCTCATTCTAATTCTTTTTAAATTCCTGTTTTTAATTTTTTTTTATATAATGAGGTACGTTGTATAACTGCAAGTGGGGGGGATGGAATTAGAATGTTACTAGTCCTAATATTCACGCTAAATGGATTAAATTATGTCAAATAAAAAAAATTAAGCAATACTTTTGTGAAATTACTTGATACATAACCCGCACACAATAACCTTGTTAGATATTGTGAGGATTTAACCTTTCTGTTTCCAAATGTTTACCCAAATTCCACAAAATAGCGAGTGTGCCGTCGGGTTGAAGTAGGGACTTTTGACTTGGCTTGGTACAGTGATGAGTACTATGGATTTAGAAGGTTGTAACTTGTTTACATTGTGTATAAATTTTAGGATTACACCCATAAATCGCCTTTAATGTTGCTTTTTAATCTAAACTACACCGGTTAGTTTTAACCTCAAGTTTAACACCTTTTTCCATCTCATCTTTAGAGTGATGATCCACATAGAACAACCCGTTAGAGCCATCCTTTAGAAATTACACCAACTCATTTGTTTCGTTACACTTACACCTTAACCTACTGTTAGATTATGTTTAATTTACAGTTGATGTTTCTTAAAGTGTAAAGTTTGTATTTTCCCGAGTCTTGTGATCATTTTTCCTATCTTTGGTGCGGTTGAAAATTTGCACATTGCAAATAGGAATGTATATTAGTAGTCAAAACTCATGTGATTTTATTGCCGTCACAATTATTGGTGAAACCGAAGGACGAAGAACTACCGAAGAAATTATCCGAAATTATTATGATCCTGATGATGGTGAAAACTTCACCGAGATTTGATAGTATAATGTTTGTAAACACAACAAAAATGAAAAATGGAAGGAAAATACAAAAACGAGGAAAGAGAATGTTTAAAGATAATCGTTTCGCAAAGAGCTTATACGAAGGAATTTACATGAAGGATCGAATTATTCGTGGATACGTTCTAAAAAAATCAACGATTGTAGGAGTAATGTTCTCACAGTGGAAGATATCGCCACTTACCTGTAGCTGTAATGGTAAAGTTTTGGGATGATTGGGAAGATGATAAATACGGGGGAAAGCCATAATTAGGTTGTTGTTTCTTGATCTATGATCATAGACGTTGTAAATAGTTGTGTTTTTTTATGGCAACGCTCTGGGGAAAAGTGTCTAGCAACTTGTATCTTAAGTCTTAATCTATTTGTTTCTTGATTTTTATTTTACTTCAATTTAGTTTCCCTCTCACTTGATGGATTAGCCGCTGGTTTACGCGTAATGAGGACTTGTTCGAGCTGCGCATGTTATTCCGTCGTTACGCAATGTATGCATGTCTTTAGTTGCCACTCGTTGGTTTATGACTTTTGGTTTAAGTTAGAAGGTTCTACCCTATATCATTCTTCAATCCTAACGTTGGTTAAATTCGAATGGGTGTGATCGAACACACATGTTTATCCCGGTGTTTCGGTTTTTTTTTTTTTTTTTTGGGTGTGTATGGGTGCTTTAGCTGCATTGTTAGGGTGGTTATTAATTCTGGTGAAAGATTGTGGAATGATCAACCGTACGGCCTTTCCATACATAACTATTATTTATCTTTATAAACTTGTTACTCCTTGCTTTAGGAGTGGTGGAGTGTGTATCATTGCCAAGTTCTTATAGAATACTCGTCACGAGAATCAATTTTTTCCGATTTTATCTCCGACAGTTTTGAGCGAATTAGTTAACATTGTTACACATAGATTTGTTGAGTGATTTTGAGGGGGTTTTTTTATGTTTTTTCCATTCTTCCTATTTTGTGAGGTGTTTGGTTGCTGTACTGGGTTAATAGGATCGCAATAAAGTGGCTTTAATGGAAAAATATCCTTAGGGATACATTTTTAGTATACTTCTAAAGGGCTCTTGAGGACAAGTAGAATTGATAGTGGGGGGAATTTGTTGACATAAACAACAGTCACTATTTTATAGCATCATTTATTCCCATGTTATTAACCCATTTTGTGTAGTTATTGCAAAGAATTGTTACTTAATCGTTTATATTTGAGAATTGCAGTAATTATGGAGTAATTGGTGAAAGATAGCAAAAGGCGCGCATTCTGGAGCTTAAATGAAGATATTTTGAAGATTACTATTTTGAAGACCAATACGCCGTATCCATCAAGGAAGATACGGCGTATCCGTGCCTGCACTCACCAAAGACCACAGAAGGATAAAGCTCAATACGCCGTATCCAGAGAGTCTCAATACGCCGTATTCAAAATAATGAATCAATATATTATTCTGGAAGATATCAAGCGTGGTCCTTACTCCAAGAAATCACCAATACGCCGTATCCAACACTTGGATATGCCGTATCCAACCGACTTCCAGACCTTGTAAATAGAAAATTCAAAAATGAGTTTTTAGTGTGCTAAATCATATTCTCGATACCTAAACCACAAAAGTTGATTTTCAGAGGAGAAAAAGAGCAGAATAGGTCGAGCAAAGTTATCAATTCCATAGAAGACAACGTGTAATTCCATATACTTTAGTAATCGTTCAGTTTTTGGTATCATTTGTTAACTCAATTAGTTTACCTTGGCTAAATAATTGCTCTTGTATTTATTATGACGTTTGAAGGCTAATACCTTAAGGTATTAGCCATTATTATGAAGATCTGAATGTTTGGTATTTGTTTATCTCGATTTCTTGATTTATCGTTGAGTGCTTGTTTATGTTTATAAATTTATACTTGTTTACGCGCTTTTGTATGCGACCTATCATTCAACTGGGTCTAGTGAAGCGGATCTAAAGTCCGGGATAGCTTTTCATATAGTAATTTATACATCTAGAATAATAGTTACACAAATATTATCCTTCTAAGTCCGTGTCTAGGATACGCTTTGGGCTTAACTAGTTAATTAGATATTGCCAATGGTTTATTGATCGTGTTGACTAGTAGGTAACCTAGATAATTCAACAAGTAATGTTCTGATTCCATTGGATACTTGGACAAGTGGACTACTAGTGTATAAAATTGCCATTAAGCGGTAAGTGGGTAAAGTCTCCATGAGCTAGGGTTTAACAAGATCACGATTGCTTTAATCCCTAAGATAGATTATAATCAGCAAATAGGATGCTTTATACGAATACTTTAATTGTGACAGAATTATTGTGTCTAGGTCTTAGGATGATGTAACGCCTAAGTCTTAAGAATGATATGCCACCTCGAGAGAAGAAATCATTGCACTTAATAAACAAACCAACTTTCTAATCGGATTAATAATGGTTAATACAGTTTTCTCATATAAGGTTAGACCGCTCTTTTATCTTTTGTTAATTAGCTTGCGTGGGTTAAAGTGCCTTGAATTAATTGTAGTCACCAACCAAATCGTGCCAGTCTCTCAGGCTAAAAACCTCCCTTTTTCCCGTTAGAATTAGGATTTAGATTGACATAGGTTTAACATAGGTTTAGAATATAGTAGAATTAACATAGATTAGAAAACCAAGATATTAATTAAATTGATAGATTTAACCTCGCTTCAAGTGTTTGATACCCTACTTACCACGAAACTACTACCGATCGGGTACACTGCCCGTTAAAGTGTTGTTTTTGGTTTAGTCGGCAAAATATAAATTTAAAACTTGAATCATCTTAAATATACCATACAACGACAGCACATCAGTAATATCATCAATAATTGTAATTGTAACAGTAGTTGTTGTAGCAGCACTAACTTGAGCAGCATCAGTAATTGACTTAGCAGTGTTAATAACTTTAACTACTTCTTCTATAACATTAACTTCATTATTTTCCTTATTAGCAGCAACTTCTTGTTCTGCAACAAACACCTCCTCACCATCTAAAACATTCACATCAAACATCTCTTCATCTATATTTTGAACACTAACTAGGGTAATTTCTTCATCTGCATCAATAGCATCAATACTCCCCTGTTTGGATGCATCCTCACCCAAACTTTCTTTATTATAAGAGGATTCTACCCTAGTAGTCAAACCAACTTTGTATAATCTCTTCAGCCTATGAGTTCTTGACCTATCTTTCTTTTTAAGCTTCTTGGCCCTCCTTTTCAAACTAGCAATCTCATTATGTTGAGTGGTCTTTGTCTTCTCCAAATTCAAGAACCCTGGTTTTGTTTAAAGTTGGTACATAGTGCTAATCAATTCTACAAGTGTAAGTCTATCCTCATCATTTTAAGGTGTTACTCTTGCGAGCAGTGAATCATTGGAATGTTTTGATACATTCTCAAACCTAGCTTGAGCAATAGTATCCCCATGGTTTCTTGGCACATGGGACCACACTGAAGTAGTTCTTAGGGGAACCTAGATTCATTGGTGTTGCCTTGGATTGGTGTTATTATTGATGTTACACTGGTCATTGCTCTAATTCTTGTAGAGAGCGAAGAGTAGTGGCAGGCCCTCATCAAACTCGTCACCCAACTCCTTATGATAGCCCTTATTGCAAACATTTAATGGATACTAGGACTTGTGGGTTTACCTGAGTTTGTCCTTTTCTATTAGGCTTCCTAGGTACGTTGTATCTTTTGAGGTTGAGTAGGTCTGGAGAATTAAAGGTGGGTTGTTTATTATTGTGTGATGGGGATCAGGTTGGAATTGCTGAGCCTTCACCGATTGTGATAGGTTTAGTCCACCATTGTCTTGAAATATTAAATAATGGTGTTACTCTACCGAAAAACCTTTGCCTACCCTTCTCTTATTTCTAAAATAACTCTTTTCGTGTGAGAAGGTGCAATATAAATTCTTTTATGAGTTGGCAGCCCATCAAGTTGTTGATTCGAAAATACTTGTACAAACCTTGGATACATCAAAAATTTACCAGACAAATTATCCAAGTTTCTAATCATACTATCAAAAATGAATTTTGAAAAGTTGAATTTCCAATTTGTAGCTAAACAGATAATGGCAGATGCCATTGTACTGCTAACCTTATTCCATGCAGTAGTCTTTGAACTTAGACATTGTAAAATAGTATGAATCAGAAATTTCCATTGTGGGGAAAAAATGATTTATAGAAAGTTAGCTTTTGTGAAATTTTCTCATACCCCATCAATGTTAGTTGTTCAAAAATGGTAGAATTTGGTAACCAATCAACACCTTCCTCATCTGCTAGTTGAATATCTCTTCTAACAGATGATTCAGTGATGATTATCTTCTTTGCCTTTCTACTAGGGCATCTAACTGTATTCCCTCATTGATTGTTTTGACAATGACATTAGACCAGAAAAATATTTCAATGCTAAAGAAAATATATTATAGTAGGATTAATCGTTAATGCATACCTTATAGGGTGTGCATTCAAAAAATCCACTATTTGTTCAAACCCATCACTCTATATGGGTTTAGACAAAAATGCGATCATATTATGAGTATCAACAAACTTTAGAGTCGTCATTTATGTTGGGTTATTGTTAATGAGATGATAAAGTTGAGTTAAGGGTTTTAGTTTGGAGTATTTGAAAGAGTGATATTGATATTAATATGAATCGATTGATGAAAACTTAATCGAAGTATTTATGGAAAATATCCTCAACAACATTAACTTTCACCCAACAGTAGTAAGTTATGCCTAGCAGCATTAACTTTGAGTCACCAGTATTAACTCCAATTCCATTCCAAAAAGCTTTTCCATCATCAATCTAATACTTTTCTTTGCTTTTCCTACAAAATGTTAGTCTAAAAACCAAGAAAACACAAGCCATAGCAATTTTTACAATCATCACAATATTAATTATACCTAATAGTATTACGTATAACTAACAGTAGTAACTCAGTAGTATTAAGTATAACCAGCAGTACTAATTATACTTAACAACAGAAACTTTTAATGACATGAATAACAGTATTAATTCATACAAAACTCTACAAAAATATAAAGAGATAAAAGACTTTAAAGATTCATCATTCCAATACTAACAATCAAATATTGAAATATACTTACATCAAAAGCTTTTGTAAGCAAATCTACAACATTCTTATCAGTATGGATTTTGACTATTTGAATCAATTTATTTTCATTATGCAAATAGTACTGTTATTGTCAATAAAGATCTTGGTATGCATAAAGTTATACCCATAATCAAGTAGTTGATTTTGAATCCAAAGCACTTGTCTACAGCAACTTGAAGCAGCCACATATTCAGCTTTTGTTGTGGAATTTGCAACACAATCTATTTCGTTTGCAACGGCCATGATATTAATTCTACACCAAGGAATTGACAACCTCCCAGTTGTGTACCTCCTATCCAAGCTTGCCTCCAGCATATACCACTATCAGAGATGCTACTCAAATCAAGGAGAATCTTATTGGATACCAAAAGGCTAATTTATTTTTGGTTGAACCATTTAAGTACCTAAAAATCCATTTCATAGCATGAAGAATGTAAAACCTTTGGATGACTTTGGTAAACTATCACAGGTACAACAAACTACTGTAAACAAGATGTCAGAGTATCTTGAAGATGTAAAATACCTCAATAAACCAATCCTTTGACCTATACATATGAAACATCCAAAACTGTGGAATTAGATGTTTTCTAAAACACCACCGTGTTTTCAAGGTACATGTTAACGACTTCAATTATCCATTTTCTTTAATTTAGAATTATACGAGTTACTCTTAAATTTCTATCGCCTAGTGTTACATCTAATGATAAAGTTAACCAAGACTTGTAATATCATGTATAGGACTACGTTAAACTAAATACTTTAGGTTAATCATTTCCCTACGAACTTAACGAACCAAAGGAAAATATGCTACACTCTCACCATAAATAAGTGTTCATCTCTAATAAGTAAGCAAAATAAGTATTGTATTTTTTTTTCCTTGTTTTCAAATAATATACACAATAAAAATCTCCTAAGCAATAAACCTAATATTAGAAACAAATATAATTCCCTACAAACAAGATAGAGCCCTGCGTATTCCTTTCCTCACAAGGAAAAGATGTACAAATCCTATCTCACTATAACTCTATTGTCCCCTACATAAAGCCCAAAATCCTTTTTTATAAAACCTAAAAACCTACATGATTTTCTTGGTTGTCTCCTCTTAATTCGGCTTCCACGCAAACCACAGTACTCACCTTTTAAACACTATTACCTTGACCATGTTGAACCCCAAAAATCCTTTTCCTCATATGGGTTAACATGAAAACGTGACTCCAAGGATGAAGAACTATACATGCAATGTTATTTATGTATATAAGGTCTTACCTGCTCCTTTGCAAACTCAGAAGAAAAAGTTACAGAAAATACAACACTATCAGGTTCATAACTCTACTTCTTCCACCATTGTTCTTGTTCTTCTATCCCTGGTTTTTGACACACATACAACCCATAAAACTTCACACCATCATCTTCCATATCAAACCCTAAGTTCCAGAAAACCCTAACTAGTTTCTTGGGTTTTCTTTCGTTGTTTCTTTGGTCGAGTACATCAAGATAGCAAGACATTAAACGGGTTCGTAATCACAAAGGGGGTGCAAGCAGTTGAATTGGTTAAAGTGTTTGGGTTTTGTATACGAATTGGGTTGGTAACAAATTAGGGTTTTCACTAGAGTTCAAGTCCTTATCCACGTTTTATGCCATTAATGTGAGTCACGCTAAATTCCTTCTATTTATTTACCTGCCTTCGCCATTGTTTAATTGTGCTTGAGAACGTTTGTTTTAAAAGATAAAAACACACTACCTAATTGTAAGTTTTCTCTATACAACAAACTATGCATGTTCCGTTTTTTGTCTGTAACAAAAACCAAGAAACAAAAATTGTATAACTTACAATAAAGAAACCCTTTGGTCCTGATGTTTGTTAGGAAACCGTGTGTTAGGCCTTTTTGTAACGAAACATATATGCTTAATCATGGTTTCCCGAATTACAAGTTTAAAAGCAAAACATTTTCTTTTTGGTAAACCTTCTGATGTATACGAGTTCATTGAGAAACCCGCATACAAACTTGACCAATGAAATTTCTAAATTTATCATTCGTTAACGTAGTATAGGAGTAGCGTCATGCAAAATTTGAGGCTTTTAAAACACTTTATAACGAAGCGGAAAATAGACTTACAAATCTGTTATTTTATGGTGTAATGAAAACTGCATGTTGGTCGACACTAAGCCTTGTTCAGACCCACTTAGACATAGACATAAATCAACAAATGAGGGCGTTTTATAGTCGACATGGTAGGCTTTAATTAGCAACTTGAATCACGAAAAAGGATTAAGAAACGAACTCGCAATTAGGGACTAAAGTTAGTACTATTGTCGTATGTTCAGTAGTTAATACTATTAGAAAGTCGCGACACCCCCACCTTTGGTATCATTTTTGACCCCACTATCGACCTCGACTCACAAAACTTACAAAAGATAAGTTGTAGTAGACCTTGCATAGTTTATATAGGTACTTTTTTAGTTTGTCATAATACAGGTTAACGAACCCGAAAATGGACCCAAAAGTTAGTACTGCTGCCATGTTTTTCGACCAAGTTAATACTGTTGGCTGAATGGTCAACACCCCTTACTTTGGCCTCGTTTTTAGTCACTATAACGACTTCGAATTGCAAAACTTATAAAAGATGAATTGTTGTACTCCTGGCCTAGTTTTCAAAAGTATTTTTTGTTTTTTCATAACCTAAGTAACAGTTTGTAAATCCGCGGATCAAGTCACCAAAAGAGTCACTTGAAAAATACTTGGTCAAAAATAAGTTTTCTGTCATGTAATCGAGTCGCAACACCCCTCCCTTTGGCCACGTTTTTAACATATTAAACGACATTTTTAAACAAAACTTAAATAATGAAAGTTGTAGAGGGCGTAGTCTAGTTTTTAAAACCACTTTTTGCTTAAAATTTCATTGAGTAATGAGTCTAGAATTTGATTATAAACTTTTGCGTTTGTCCCCTCCCTAAAATTTATAAAGAAAACTTAATTTTTAAATGTGTTTTGTTATAACTTCGTCCATTTGTTTAACACGTGATTAACTATAAAAGTACCCCACGACCTAGTTTTTAAATTGTCTGATATCGTAATTTACATGTTTGATTGTAAGAGAATACTGACCCCCCAAACATTTGGCCCAATTTTCATGAATTTCAAATGTCATTTAATTCATTTATAACTCAAGCACACACTAGGGACAAGATTGCAAGTATTTATATTGTTATTTTTTTGTTCGTTAAGTGAATATGTATTATTTATTCATAGGTTGCGGATAAAGTCTTTTGCATCATTTTTTTTCGCGCCACTACCTTGCTTCTACGTTATCATTACTTAAAGTGAGTTTATAGTCCCCACTTTTATACTTTTTCAATCACTTATCAAATCTCGGGGATGAGATCATGTTTGTTTTCAACATGGATGCAAGTACATTTTAAATTCAAATATTACGAGTTTGCCTAAGTAGCTATAACCCACTATGCCCATTATCATGAACTGTTAATTGCATGGATGTAATTGTTAATTGCATTATGTGAGCGCGAATGTTATGAATAGATCTATTTGGGATTAACATCCCCGTTCGGGCAAGTAGCGCTTGCTAGTTTACCGGTTGGCCGGAAACGACGAACGTATACCATTTGGATTCATGGATGTTACGGGTTGAACATCTACATTGGGCAAAGTCATTTATGTGTATTTTAAATACATACATTGTTTAGCTTCGGTGTCATGAGCTTAGTGCATTTCGTAATACATTTTTGTGATATTGTATTCGTTACTCTATTACAGGAAAATCTTGCTATCCGCTTCATTAAATTCATAAACCTATAAATTCACCAACATTATTGTTGACAGTTTAAACATGTTTTCTCAGGTCAATAAGGTACAAGTCACGGATACATTGGCTGGTCGTCATTTGAAGTCACATTATCATAAAGATTTGCATGCATTACATTTTGGAACATTGTTATGTTGTGAAATCTTTACTTTTCCAAGATAAACAACTTAAGCCCATGAGCTTTTTGTAACGAATAATTTATGAAATCCAATGTATCAGATTTTAAACGACCCTTATAATGGTCGTTCTCATACCTTGTGCTATTGATCTATGAAGTAATGCCCCCGAAACATCATATTTCCGCTGCGACTCATTTTGGGGGTGTTACATCGTCGATACGCCACCCCGAAGAGGCCTCATTATGAAACTCCCTAGTAATATAGTACTTTGATTAACTAATACCACATATGGAGGAAAACAAACTAAAGAGGATACGAGGTCTCGTAGGAGTACCAAGGAAGATGAGTTGAGATTATGTGATATCTTTGTAGTATGTGAGCCCTCTAAAGTGTTCCTAAGGAATTAGTAGGTTTTACCCCTCATCGTAGAATAGGATTTCATATGGAATTAGTACAAGGAGCGACGTTGATTTGCGAAGGATCGTGTCGTTTGACGTCTTTAGAAAGGCAAGAGCGTCTGAATGATTTGCAGGAGTTGTTACAGGTGAGGGTTGGTTCGAATGGTAACTTGTTGTGGGAAGCATCTGTATTGCTCGGTAGGAAGAAAGGTGGGTAGTTGGAATGTGCATAGATTATCTCGAGAAAGCGGAGATAGAAAAAATTTCATATTTGTGAATGTCACCAAGGGAGGATGCACATGGGTGACATAGTCTAAGATGTTTTTAGGATGCGTATTGACTACGTTGAAGTTACGGCTATGCCATTTTGGGTTAAACCATTGCAAACCAACGGTTTTCATGGAGTAAGGAGCCAGGGTGTGCATGGCCGTATATAGACAAGCTAGTTAACGTATATATACAGACGATATTTTAAACCGACCCGAAGTCTAAGGAGGAGTACGAGTCGCACGTAAAGATGATCGTGGAGTCACTGAAGGAAGAGAAGATGTACGTGAAGTTTTCCAACAACGTGGAAGCGGAGCAAAGAGGAAGCTATCTAGATGTGGAAGGAATCAAATGGGTAATGAGCCAATCTTGGCATTGCCGGAAGGAGCAGACGATTTCGTAGTATATTATGACGCGCGAAGCAAGGATTTGGAAGCATGCTTGGAAAAAGGGAGAAGGTGATTGCTTGTACGTCGCGACAACTAAAGGTTCTTATGAAGGATTGCATGACTAACGTGGTAGGTTTTGCCTTATAATGCTAGAGGCATTAAGTGAACGAGACATGGAGAGTAATCTATACGGATCATGAATGTCTCCAACACACTTTCAATCGGAAGGATTGAACATGAGGCAAAGATGATGGATGGATGTTATTTAGTGAGTTTGATTTTGAGGCCAAGTACCATCTAGGAAAGGCAAATGTAGATGTTATACCGTGGAGTAGGAGAAGGAGTGAAGCAAGTATGAGTTCGAGATAGATGTATGATGAGCGTTTAGGTTTGAGAAAGGATGGTGGTGGCATAAGATTAAGATATCCAAATGCCAAAGATCGAGGTCACATAAGTGTTGTGTGGTTGACCTAACCGAGTGTGAAAGAGATAGAGAGTGGTTCATATTGGTTAGACATGGTTTAGACGCCTACATTGGAGAGATGTAGGGACCTTGGCTATTGATGAGGCGTTAACGCTCGAAGATATTATATACTTCCTGGAGGCGGATTCGTTGTTGGGTGTTATAGGTTAAATAATCGATGGCTGAGTATGAAGAAGGATATAGCTAGTTGCGGTAGTAAGTATTTAGCGTATTCGGAAGTGGAAGTTGAGTATCAAGGGTCTTCAGGATTGTTGCTACAACCTAAGTTACCCGAGTAGAAGTGTGTTAGCCGTGTATTTATTAAAGTGATGGTCATTAAATATTCCCGAGCCTTGTATAAGTAAATCGTAGTTTACGGGAATTTAGTTAAGCTAGTTGGGCCTAGTTGTCGGGCTCAAGCCCCCTATTGTATAAGAACGACAAACACAACTTAATAATAAAAACAAAAAAAAAAAATGCCCATACGTAAAGCCCACAAGAATAGTCCACTCTTGTAACTATATAATGCCCTCTCCAAGTGTGGAGAGGGTGTTGCTTCTCATTTTTCTTCTCATGAACAAGTAACCATTTTCTTTTTTACTTTCTCTCTCTAAAATCTATTTTTCTTATTTTTGTGTTTGGTGATGAAATGATATCCTAACAATGGTTATCAAGATGCCACGGGTGGTTTAGCGATTTCGTTGTGTTCATTCTAAGCTTATTGGATTAGGTTATTATGGTTAATGTATTTTTTTTCTTTGATTTTTCAGCTCGGCTAATTCAGTTTTTTTCTTCTTTGTCAACTATTGTGCCAAAACTATATTTTTCGTGTATTCTTTCTTTGATGTTTATTCAACAGTGTTTCAAAACAGTGTCTTCTTTATATTGATCATTTAAGCTTAGTGTATAGCTTTTTAGATCTCTTTGTGGCTGTTTTTTATTGTACACTGTTTGAACGAGTGTATTTCTTAAGAGCCGATCGAGTGTCATATTAAAAGAACCGAACGAGTAGAAAAACAAAACGGACCGAATCGAGAACATTCAAAGACCATACCGAACGGTGAACTTCTTGTAGAGCCGAGGGGTCTCGAATAGTGTGCACCGAATCGAGTGTATGTTTCTTGGAGCTGAAGAGTAAAGTCATTTAGACAACGGACTCGCGACGTGAGTTCATCTTAGGAGCCGAACTAGTTTCTTCAAGGTAGAGCCGAACTAGCGATACCACTTGAGAGCCGAACGACGGAAAAACTTAAGAGCCGAACGAGTTTTTTTTAGCCGAACGAGCTAGTTGAAAACAACCGATCTAGTCAAGTTTGTAGAGCACGATACTAGTCAAAAAACGACTTTAGAACCGAACTACATTCAACCACGGACAAAATCTTACACGTTTTAACTAATTTTGGTGTTTATGGTTTCGAGGTTGTCGGTAAACGACGGGAATTGAGAATTTTATCTTCGTGTTCGTGTCGTCGTTCGATTCAACGTGGTATATTTAGATTTTACACGACAGATAATCGTACGACCTCACGGGGATTAATAATAATTAAAAGTTGCATTGTTTCATTCTATCAAGTGTAAAACAAAGATGACAAATGAACAGGAAGTAAAAGTGTGTATTTTTTGTAAGCACTAAATTCGTATTCTACACGTTCTTTTTTCTTTTCTCTAGTCCCTGGATTTCAAGTTACTTACACCAAAGTATCTTGTTGCAATAACAACCTTTCTTGTTGAAAATAGATTGCACAGTTAGTCCTTAGTGCATCTAATTCAACCGTTAGTGCTTTAAAGTGAATCGTTTGTGCACCGTTCAACGTTTTAAGCTCATTAATCGTTTCAAAAGCTTACGTTCTTCATAGACAACAACGATTTCAACATCAATTCATTTTTATTTTACAGTTTCTTCTTGATTTTGTAAAATCCCGCGAAAGATACGATTCTTTTCTCGGTTTTAATCAAAGATTTGTAAAATCCCGTGAAATAGTTTTCCACCACAACAACAAATCACTTTACCCACTAAAGATCCTTGTTTATCATTTCACATCACCTTTTGCAATGTCGACTCAGCAAGACATCAATGCTTTTAGAGCACAACGAATTGCAAACACACATGATCCTTTGGCATTAATGGCAAACACTCAAACACCGTGTCACCCAGATCACTCATCACTCATTACCTACATGCAACATCCACAACCCAACAACAACTTTGTCTCACAACCTTCATTCAACATGAACTACCTGCAACATCCAATGCAAAATCCAGGAGATATCTCAAATCCCACGACTGCATTTAACATGGCACTTGCACTCATGGCTAAGGCATTTACTCTAAACGATACCACTCCAACAAATAACAACCAAAGAAGTTCATCAAACCCTAGCAGCATGCAGATTGCACAACCGGGTATGAATATGGATCAAGACAGACAAATGCTAATGGTTGAAGATAATGTTGGGAACCAGTTTAGACCGAATGCAATGCAGAATGTTGGGAATCAGGTTGTTCTAAATGCAAGTCAGAATCCGGGTGTTCAGAATGTTGGAAATCAGAATGGGCTTAGGTTGTTTCGGAAATTGCAAATCAGCATGGGGATGGAAATGTTGTTACAGCACGGCTGAGGGTAATGGTAATGGTAATAAATGGTAATACGTAAGTGTTACAAATGTATGGAGAGGATCATTATGCCGGCAAACGATAGTAAGCCAAGGAAACATTGATGTGCTTATCTTCACCCCCCCCCCCCCCCCCCCCCCCCCCCCCCCCCCCCCCCCCCCCCCCCCCCCCCCCCCCCCAGAAAAGTTGCAGATTGCTCAAAAGGAAGAAGCAGGGATCCAACTCACTTCTGAGGAATTTGATTATGGTGCTGTGGGTGACCTGTAAGGAAACTAAGATGCATATGCAACTGCACTTTAGAGAATAATTTGCAGCAAGCATCGACTTCTGGTACTCAGTCTAAAAAAGCTCCCGTCTATGACTCAGACGGATCAGCTGAGGTACATCTCTCTGAAACTTGTTATCATAATGATATATTCAATATGTTTACTCAAGATGAGCAGTATACTGATCTACTCGAACACATTCCTAAACCACACCAAGTACAACAGAATGATAGTAGTCATTTTCTGTGTTTTTAGTTGGACAATGTGGGGGAACTGTAGAACAACATACTGAAAATATTGAGGAAAACCGTGCTTATTTGATTCATTATTTGTATTAATTGGCAAGAAGTTGAGAAAGTCAATTTGGTCAATCACAAATGAAAAGAAACAATGCTGAATTGACTAAGCTTGCTAGGTATTATAAATCAAGAAAAAAGTGTTTTGAAAATTAGTCAGAAAATTATGACAAAACTTGAAAGATGTATCAAAGTCTGTTTATTAAGAACAATGTCAATAAAAAGATAAATGCTCTACACTTAAGTTCTGGTAAACAAATAACGACTTTGTAATGGGGTATTTCAATATTTAATATATACAGCTTTAACGGTATAAATCAAACTGTTTCTTCTCTTCTTGAAGAAAAGAAAAAGTTGAAGTCTGATTTCAAAATTCGCGAAGACGAGCTTCTTGATAAACAAATTAACTTGAGAATAAGATAAAGGAATTTGGTTAAAACGGGTCAATCGATTCAAACGATGCACATGCTTTCACCTAAGCCAGACTCGTTTTACCACACCGAACAGTAATTATGGCTTTGGTTATCAGAATCCTTTTTATCTCAAGCCAAGCTCAGCGAAACAACAAAGAGTTTGTATAATGGCAAAGTGTTATTAGAAAAGCATGATCCTCCTGCTGTGCATGATTCGAAAGAGACACTGCAACTTGCTCAAGAGAGTCGTCTAAAAATGAAACAATTGAACAAAGAAATAAAACCAGAAAATTATACTAAGATTGGTCATCTTTTGGGGGTTTTGTTTCTCAACGCCAAGTCACAAGAAGAGGTGTACTTTTCATACTTACAAAACTGGCATGTTTCAAAATCGATTTCGATACCAATTGAAAGATTTTTGGATGATACTACTCCAAGTGTTGCACGAAAATTTATAAATGAGGTAAAATGCACATTGGACTCTTCAAAAGTGTTGTAAAAAATAGAAATAAAACGACTTTAGATACTTCAATATTGGTAGTCTTCTGCTCACTAAGAGATTAACAAAATGTTATAAAGAAGAATATTTTCCCTCCCCCACCCCCCCCCCCCCCCCTATCGTCAAACATGTTGATGCTAGACTTCCAAAAATTTTGAAATAGAATTTTTGAAAGAAGCAGCAAATTGTACGTGACTTTAAATCTCTTGCAAAAGAAGCTGATGACTCTTCTGATAAAGCACAAGGCATTGGAATTAGGAAATTGAGCGTCTTCTTGGAGATCTGTGTCTGTAAGATTTTATGTCTATTGTGCAAATCCATGGTTGCAGATTCATCAAATGCTCTCAAAACTGAGCTGACCGTACGAAGAACGATCTTGAAAATTGTATCATTAAAAAGGAGATGACATATGCTAAACTTTGGGAATGATTGGTACAAGAAAGTATGAAGAATGAACATATGAAAAATTTCATACGATAATGCTTATAATACATGCAACAAAGAGTCAGAAACCGGTTGCAAGCTCTGTGGGAGATTCCAAAAGGGTAAAAGTAAGGATACTCCATGTGTATCAAATACCCTTGATCTTTGTGTCTCAGAATAGAAAATGAGAATGTAGAATTAGAGTTTCAGGTTCGAAATTATGAAAAAGAAATTGCTCATCTTAAGACAACATACAAAAACCTGTTTGACTCTATCAAAGTGACACGGACTCAAACCAAAGCTATAATTGACTCTTTGCAAAACAAATTACATGATACGATCTATGAAAATGCTAAGCTAAGAGCCCAGTTATTTGATAAAGTTTCTGAACAAGTGGACACCACCAAAGGTACGAGTACGAATACTAAGTTTGCAAAGCAATCAATCTTGGGAAAACCACCTTCTTCTTCTAGACCCAAACTGTATGTTGTAACTCATCTACCTAACTCTACGGCTTTTCCCAAGGTTGGTGAGACGAATGCTTTGTCAAAACCAGTCACTTCAAACTCGGTTCCTTCCTCTCGAG
Source organism: Tanacetum coccineum (assembly GCA_026074375.1). Taxonomy (NCBI): domain Eukaryota; kingdom Viridiplantae; phylum Streptophyta; class Magnoliopsida; order Asterales; family Asteraceae; genus Tanacetum; species Tanacetum coccineum. The sequence continues at coordinate 28,649 of BQNB010023118.1, read as the reverse complement.
AATCAACTGTTGTGAACAATGAAAGAGTGATTGCTCCAGGAATCTTTAGGATCAATCCTTTTAAAGCTACTAGGGTAGACAACTTTGTGCCTAACAAACATGTAAAAACAAGCGTTAGGACAAAACCAATCATTGTTTCACAACCTCATGTCATCACTAAGAACGATGTAAATTCCAAAACAAATGGTTTCTCTCCTAAAGACATTAGAAGCACTACTAGGACCAGAAGACCAAAGCCTTGGAACAATCCTAAGAGTGATAAGGTCCCTTTTAAGTCTAAGAGTGGTTGCCTCTCGAATAAGTTAGAGAAAATAGAAGAAAACCATAGGAGTTTACAGTCTTCTCACTATCCGAACCATACGTCATCTGAATGTTAATTACATTAAGCTTGCTTTTCGAATGAAAAAATCGGTAATTTTATTTTTTTTTTATTTTTGTTTTATGAGGTTATTTGTGCTTAATGTAAGCAATGTCTATTACCGCCAATCATGATGCTTGTGGGCTTCAGTATGTGAATGGCATGAAATATAGAGAAAAAACCAAAGTGCTAATGTTTCAAAAGTGCAATCTAATGAACATAAAGGCTGAGGTTGGAACAACGATGTAGGGTCCAAGAAGATTTTTATTTTTTTTTTTTTTCCTTTCGCCTCAGCCTAGTAAACCTAGATTCTTGCCTTGGTGGTCACCAATGAAGACTTTTTGACCTTAAAGGAAAAATAATCACGTCTAGTGAATCTGAGAGTCAATCTGACTGCTCTAAAGGTGATAATGCATGTACTTCTAACCCTCAGGAACCGATCAGAAAACGGTTTCCAAGTTCAACTTTCTCTATGACAGGTTGTCAAAATTGGTTTGTTTCTCTGCAATCAATCTGCTTTCCGAGTATAACCTGAAAGACAAAGAAGATCATGGAGACAATGAATGTGACACTTGATGAGTTTTCAGAGATGGTTTGTTATTAAATGACAGATAACAACCCGTTCTTCAAAGAAAAAGGGAGTGTACGCTTCAGTGCGCTTTACCTTAAAAAGAAGAGAAATCTTCTTGTTTTCACTTCAAGAGATATGATAGTCATGACGTCGATGGTAGAGTTGGAAAGTCTATTCGGTCATTTGTTCGACGAATTATCAAATGGAGAAAATCAAGTTGTTTTAAAGTCTTCTGCTGTTACTACTGCTATGCATCCGATAAATGTCAACAACAACAAGATTCAACTTCATCTACTTCAACTCTAGCAACAACTATCACTGCTGATGGAAACTTCAACTTGTAAATATTTTTGATCTTTCTCTTTATTTTGATTTATAAAACCAAGAAAAACAAAATATAAAAATATAAACCTATTAAAAACATAAATACAAAAAACCAAAAAATTTCAAAAATACAAATGAATCTTTCCGACTGGTCGCTCTCGACATCGATAACATTTGAGCACTAGAAATGTTGATTACATATTATCTCGGGTGAATAAATGAAGTTCGAGCGAGAGTTTCAAATGCCTTTCAAATCATCGTCCTTCACACGTTTTCTTGTCTTCTAAGTAAAGTGTGCAGTTAGGATATCTCGGTCTCCAATGAAAGGAAATTATTCATTTTGTACATTATCACTAAACAACGGAAGGCTCATATTTCTCGGTCTATGAGCAAAGTCACTATAAACATCATAGTTTGAATGCTCAGAAGAGAGTTCTAAAGGAAAATAATGGTAAATATTGTTATATCTCAAATATTTTCATGTTGAGCACAATTTTTCAAGATTTTCTCAAAAATGAAATTTTCAAATTCTTTCAAATAGTGTGCTCAACAAAAACTCCCACACTCTAAGTTTTTAAATCTATTTATATTGGAGGGGAGTATAATAATATGATTCATTCTGCATGCACTCCTGTTCTCCCAAGACTTAGTTAGGCTCATGTGAATTCCGGACATTACTTGTTTTAAATTTTATAAACTATGAACAGTAAAAGTTACTATTCATCAGCAGACCCAACTTTATAAAATATGATATATCTTTCAATAACAAAGACGTGCTCGAAGGAATCGCTAAAATCGGGATTAAAACGGATAAGTTATTACATTTACGAGTTTACGCTAATTAAAACATAAAAATAAGTTTATAGCTGTTATGAACAGTAAAAACACTATTCACCACAGAATGTTGAAAACTTAAAAACGTAATATTTTGATCACTCGTCTTAATACGAAAGCGTGGACGTAAGAAACGCGAGAAACGGACTTAAAACGATAAAGTTAGGTCATTTTTGCTAAAGGCGTATTTATAAACGTTTTTACTTTATAAATATGATTTCACGAAAACGATTAGACGGTGATGTAGCTATATAGAATTATATGTGGTTATCAAAGTACTATATTACTAGGGAGTTTCATAATGAGGCCTCTTCGGGGTGGCGTATCGACGAGTTGTTGGATTTACGATTTAAAGTGTCCTAGCTCCTCATACGTCACTACACGACCTCTTAATTATGATAGCCCGAACGATAGTATGATGTAACTAATATAGGATTATATATGATGTAGTAAATCAAAGTACTTGGTACTTATACGACCTATAAATATATAGGTTGCATTCGGACGATTTAGTGACGCATTTTCACTTGTGACGTATATTATCGAATCACTCACTTGAGGTGAGTTCATAGCCCCACTTTTTACAGTTTCACTAATTTACAAGTTTTTGGGTGGAAACATGCTTTGTTTTATAAATTGGACGCACGTGGTTATTTTATTGATTACGTGTTTGCCTAAGTAGCGATAACCTATCTAAGCCGCCCACTTATCGTGAACTGTTAATTCCTGGTTTGGAAGCACGAGTGTTGTAAAATAGATCTATTGGGATTGACAACCCCCGTTCGGGTGATTAGTTATCACCGGGAACGAACGTTATAACAGGTCGGGTTTGGACGTTGCGGGTTACAACATCGGTATGGACAGAACTGCGAAATTTATATAGCAGAGATGTTATGGGCAGAACTGCGTAATTTGCATAGCAGTAATATAAGTCTAGCTTCAGTGTCATGAGCTTACTGCAACAGTAATCGGGTTTTGTGATGTCTGCATGTGTTGCATTATCACGGGAAAAGTCTTGCGGTCCTGCATAATTTATTTACATAAACCTATGAATTCACCAACAATTTTGTTGACGTTTTAAAGCAATGTTTTCAGGTGGTCAATAGACACGAGGTGCCAGGGATACATTGGTGTCACACTTTGGATATCGCTTAAAGATTTGAATGCATTATATTTTGGTAATATATATGGCGGGATTGGAAATCTTTTGTAATGTTGAACATTGAACAAGTAAAGCTATATGCTTTTGTATCAAGTCTTTTATTAAATTCAATGTATTAGTTTTAACGACTTTTATTGTCGTTCTTATATATCTTGTGCTATTGATCTATGAAGTAACATGCCCCGGAGATCCTTATTCCGATGCGACTCATTTTGGGGGTGTTACAAAATACTACTCCTACCATGATGTGGTACAAGTAATCAAGTTAAAGAAAATGTTGAGGGAGATTGTTAGCAAGCTTTCAAGACCTTGAGCATGAGGGTGGAGACAAAAGATCGCAAGGCGGCATAAAGATTCAAGGATAAAGATTCAGAGATCTCAGTAGTCAAGACAAATCAAGGCCAAAGACAACAATATCAGTATTTTGTCAAAGAATATCAAGTTAAAGATCAAGATCCAAGATCACAAGAATGCAAATGGAACTTCAAAAGAATTTCCAAGAATACAAGGTTCCAAAACTCAAGACGTCACAATAAGGATCCACAATTGAATGACCACCCCTTAGGGGGAGAGAGTTAAGATGAAGATAGACCCATTATTTGTCATAGATCCAATGAATCAATCTCAACCATCTATTTTTTCATCAAAAATAAAAAAACACACTTTCCACCTCTTTTTTAAAAATAAAATATCTTACAAACGGTAAATCGTCACACGACAAAAAATACACCATCGCGACTAGAGAATTATTTTTATCTTCAGTAGACGGGTTGACAACGATAAACTTTTCGAGAGGAAACTTTTTTTCGATTTTTTTTTCAGTCACGAATTGCGAAAATCATATATGATTCGTATAACGGATCATATATGATTCGTATAACGGATCATATATGATTCGTATAACGGATCATATATGATTCGTATAACGGATCATATATGATTTCATAAAATCATATATGATTTCATAAAATCATATATGATTTGTGATTCCGTCGAACTTTTTTTCAATTTTGTTTCAGTCACGAATTGCGAAAATCATATATGATTCGTATGACGAATCATATATGATTTCATAAAATCATATATGATTTCATAAATCATATATGATTTCATAAAATCGTATATGACTTCATAAAATCGTATATGACTTCATAAAATCATAAAAAAAAGTTCGTCGAAAGTACATAGTGTCGCCCCTCTATAGAAAGATAATTTAATTCTCGTCGCGATGGTATGTTTTGTTTTGCGTAACGATTAACAGTGTGTGAGATATTTAATTTTAAAAAAAAAGTGAAAAATGAGTTTTTTTATTTTTGATGAAAAAATGAGTGGCTGGGATTGGTTCATTGGGTCTATGACAAAAATTGAGTCTATATTGAACTTTTGGCTAGGGGGAGATTGTTAGCCATGTTTTTTATTAAAGTGATGGTCATTAAATAGTCCCGAGCCTTGTATAAGTAAAACATAGTTTACGTGAATTTATTTAAGCTAATTGGGCCTGAGTGTCGGGCTTAAGCCCATTGGTAATAGGTCTGGCCCAAAGTCAAGCCCAACAACCCAAGAAGGGTTTTATCTTTTGTAACTATATAAAGCCCTCTCCAAGTGTGGAGAGGGTGTTGCTTCTCATTTCTTTCTATATGCTAGTAACCATTTTTCTCTTTGTCTCTCTCTCTAGTTCTTTATTTCTCTCTCTAAAATCTCTTATCTTATTTTTGTGTTCATGGTGATGAAATGATATATACATCTAACATACTCGTCATTATTACATCTTTAATATGTTTAAATTCCAACAGTGTGAAGAACACACAATGATAATATAAACTTTCTTGAAGATATTCTTTTGTTTCATACTTCCATCCACGAAAGAGTGTAAGAGTATTAAAATTTGTTGAAGGATTTAGTTCAAGAAGAGCACGATAAAGAGCACGATAGGTGACATGGCAGGTTCAACGCAGGGTGGGCATACCAATTCTTGATCCTGATTACCAAAACCGCCTTGATTCTCATCGAAGATCTTATCGAGGCGCTTTGTAGGCGCCAGGGCTACCCCTAATATTGGACAAGGTGGGCGACGGCACTGGACATCAAGAGGGGCATAAAAAATAGTCTCTCCATGAGCCGCCTCACATCATTAAGTCTCAAACCTTTACAAGATAGTGTAATATTTGTTTTCAAGGGGCATTTTTCGAACAACTCGCCTTGGGTAAAAGAAAACTCAAGACCGGACCTGATACGTAATACTTCCCCAAACCCGCCCCGTTCCATACCCCATAACTTATTGAGGTGTGGATGTGATGCTCCATTAAAATATATGAACTTTCACCCTTAAATAATCTTATCCAAATATCAACGAAGGTATATTATACACATTTGTGGCAAAGGGCCAAACGAATGCATTGTTAATTAGCCTCTTTGTTCCAACATTTATGAAGTAAACATGTTAACATGGATGGTCTAACATATTATAGTAGTGCTTTACTAATTACAACAAAACAAATTGTGTTCAAACTTTTAAGTGTCAATGTTTTCATACAATAGTCAAAAGGGCCCCCAACATACATATATGAAGGAAAATGTGACCTCAAGTTGAGAGACCTAAACAAAGAGTTGTGACGTCTTGGCTGAAGCACGATACGAGATTAGATGAACCAAAGTTAGAGTGAGTTAGAGATTTTGATTTCGATGTTAACGAAAGGAAAGTACTATCTTCAAATACATAGGGTTTGGAATGAAATTTTTATTAAACTAGAACGAAAACAAGCGAACCGAAACACAAAAAATAAAACTATAACAAATTGTTGTGATGTTATTTAACTCCTATGTCGTTAATTCTACGAAAGAAGAAGCTGATACATATAATTCCGGCAAAGAGTATAGTTTAACTAATGTCTAGAAACCATTCACTTGTTCTTCTTAAACATGTCTCATTCTATTGGGTTATATTGTGAATGGATGAACATATGCATGACAATAATGATACGTTAAAATAAATTGCAGTTTTAATACAGGAATTTGCAAGGATAATATATGAAGTTTGTTGTAGTGATCATTTATTAAATATAGCTCTATAGAATATAGTCTTTGTAGTAGAGTGTGTCACATGTTCACCTGATCACGGTGAGCATGATCAATGAAATTATTATTTAGTTGGTATAGTTGAATTTGTTCAATAAATTTTACTAGATTTTATTCCCCGGTTTAGCATGCCCGGATATGAGCATGTGCAGGGTGCACAACCGTTCAACGCCTCTATTTTTCAATCGCCCCAAATTTAGCATCTTTAAGCAAGTTTTGCTTTGAATTGATGATAAAGTGTTATCAAACATAAGATACTTTCATTCCTTGCAAAATAGGACAATAACCTATCAAAATCATAAAACCCCGACACTCCTGCGGTATAGTGGTTGCTAAATGACACTGTCATTAAGTTAGGTTTGGTTTTTTTTTAACCATGGTTTTCACCCTTTTAGGCGATTCTTTCAAGGCGCACGAGTTTACAACCACACATACCAAAACCGGGAAGAAAGAAAAAAAAACCGATCCTTTTCGGAGAGGCTAGTGACTTGATGGAACCACTTCAGTGTTATTTGTACCAACAAGATCCAAACTTGAAATATCTCAGTTTTAGTTACTTAGTTCTTTTTTGTAACATATGAAACAGCGATGTAGCATTATGTTTTCTTACCAAAAACATATTCAATGGTAATTGATTTCCCCAAACTCTTGCCATTTCTTACTAGGGTGTTTATAGCCCAAACAGTTTTGGCCCAATCATATTTCATTTTCACTGGATCTGGATTTGCTAGCAGTGTGTGCCCGATGGCCTAATCATGGCCCAATTAGAATTTGACGTATGTGGAGTCTTATGCGAACATAATTGGGGATTATTTAGCCTGTGAGTTACAACTTTTTAATAGCTAAAATAAAAAAAAGAATATAATTACAACTATAAATCCCTTAGGCTGTCCACTACGGGCCGGACGACCGGCTCGGTCGCCGTCGGTCGTCCCCGTAGTGGGTAGTCGGTCGCGACCGACACACCGGAGACCGAATTGCCCATTTTGTCGCTTTGGTTCGCAATATGTTTTGAAAGAAATTGTAATCAGTCAAAGGAATTGCAATTTGAATGAATTATAATTTAAAAAGTTAGAATGTGCAGGAATTATAAATGATGTATTGTGTCACTGTATTTGGTCGAACCTCAATGTAATGTAATTCAAAAAAAATTAAAAAAAACTTAATAATAATAATATTAATAAATGATAATAATAATAAATAATATCAACAAAAAATGGTAATATAACAATAATAAAATTAAAATAATATCAATAAATTCAATATTATTAATTACTAAATAATAAAAATAATAATGCTATAAATAATAACAATGAATAACATAATAATAATATAATAATAATATATAATATATAATATAAATAATATAAAATAATAATACAATTACTATATAATATAATATAAAATAATAATATTTTATTATATATAAATTATTAAATAAAGTAAATATATAATATAATATATATATATATATATAAATATAGTATGGATCCAGTGAGAAGTAAATAAAATAAGAAGTGGAGAGAATGACTAAAACCACACATTGAGATGCAACACTTATCATTAAGATGCATTTCTATTCATCTAATCCCATATAAGTTTCCGAAAGGTTAATTTTATGTGTATAATGGTGCAAATTGATTTTCAGATTTTGGCACATGTAGAGGACCAAAAAAATAAAAGAAACATGAATGCATCTAATTGCATCTAAAGATTATAAAGATGCATCTATCTAAATTAAGTCGATGCATCTCGGATATGCGGTTTATAGTTACTTCTTATCCTTCTTATTTTAAGAAAACTTTTCATTTGATCCTAACTCTATATATATATATAAATACTGATAAATTTATTTTTTAGGCAAAGGCCAAAGAAACGCAATGTACTTTTCAAAATTTACTACTATGCATAACATACTCGGAAAATGCCCATTATCCCTAGTATATTACTGAATTTTTAGCTTTATCAATAATGATTCACGTAATTTTGACGAAAATACCCTTTTGGTATTCATACTACATCTTCTTCGTTATTGAACCCAAAGATTCCCGGCATCATTTCCGGGAATTTTTTCGTCCAAAGACTATAGAAATTTCGTATAGTAGAGCTTGGTAATCGAACCCTTGTTCAACACGCGTAGTCTTGTCTTGTCTGTAGTCTTGTCTGTTTCTTCGATTACCAAGCGATTTGGACTAAGAGATTTGTTGTCAAAGTTCGAAGGCTTGGTCCAGATTCATCGATAACCAATCTCTCTATAGTCTTTGCAAAAACCAAATCACTAGAAGAAATTTCGTATAGTACCTGGAGACGGTGTCGCGATTCCTAGCGATGGCGTCATATCATACAAGAGACGGCGTCAAGATTTCCAAGACGGAGCGTCATAACGGTAACCTCCGCCTCAAATAAAACCCTAGGAGATTCCGCAAAGCGACGACGTCTAGAAAACATGCGACGTCGTCGCGGCCTATATCCTATAATACAAACTCATTTTAGGGATTTTAAAGTGTGTAAACTTGGGAGCCGAACCTACTATTAGAATACGAATTATAGCGTACTCTTTAGGGCATTTTTAAGTAGTCAAACTCACCATTGTAACAGCTAATTACATGTTAAATCAAGTGAGATCCTCCTATCTTTTTCAATCAAATGTCTATGAGTTGCATGATTGATTCTTGTACATTTTCGCTCCCTATTAACCATGTCAAGGTCTATCTCCCTTTAGTATTTACTTATGATTGTATGAAACTTAGTTTGTAGTCCTTTAAATATGCATCTTGTGATGGATGTGCGCGTAGGCTTTAGAAAACTAGCCATAAGACATTAAATTGGCATAGACGTCTAGGGAAACGCGAGTGTGTAGAAAGGATACCAGCGATAATAGTCTTCATACTACCTTACCTCTAATATGGTTGATCCCTCTTAAGTGTTTAAAATGCATAATGTACTCTTATGGGCCTAAAATAGTCTTCATACTACCTTACTTTGTGTGTTGCCTAAAAAGAATATTACATAGACGTCGTGTTCGTGTAATTCGCTCATGAAGTAGGAAATAACTTACCTACAGATCTCACAAGTGTGACAAAGCAAACGGAATTATGAGAAGCTAAACTAGGAGTAGTGCATATTAAGTAAATTCGTTCGTTTATTATATAGTTATCACCAAAGTAGTATAGATTTATATTTAGTTTAATTAATTAAAACCAAACCAAACCTCTCAACCCTATGATTTTTACCTGCATTTATAAAAACATAAAAATAGAAAAAATATCTTCTTTCAACCTCTTATACCTTTGTTAAATACTGTTCATGCCTTTTCCAACCAGTTCCCCTAGAGAACGATACAACCCCAGTCTTTGCCAATACTACACTACAACGATTAGGTACACTGCCGAGGGAGTTGTAAAACTTCTTGTGAAGTCCACAACAATCCCACATCAAGTTTTTGGGGCCGCTGCGTGAGGAATAGTTATTTTGAATTTTATCTAGCTTAGGTCTACTCACTAGGTTCCTTTCTAATGAGATTTTATGTTTCGTCAATTAGCTTTCTTTAGTATATCTTTTCTTTGTGTTATTTGTTTCATAAATCATTTCGTTGAGCACTCCATGGGAGATGAAAATCATATCCTACTCTTGAGATTACACAAGAAGACCCAGCACGAGGGCTATTCAAAACCCCATTGAGATCCCCTTATTGGAACAATGTGGTGCTTTCTACGATCTGACATACCATCTGGTTGGGTTCAAAATGGATGCTCATGTCACACGGACTTCCGATCTATCCGAGGTATCCTATCCAACATCTAAAAGGATTTTCTTTCTAAAACTTGTGACCTCACTTAACTTGATGTTACAAATAGGGAAAGACAAACGCATAGCGTTTATTACAATTTTCTCTTCGCGATCATGGTGAATCTCTATATGAAGCATGGACACATTTGAAGGACTTACTCCAAAAAGTCCCTCATCATGGCATCGATCTTTGGCTCCAAGTCTAAATCTTTTATGACCATGTCAATCTCACCACAATGAGAACCATCGATCAAGCGGTTGGTGGTAAGCTACGTGACAAAAATGCCAAAGAATCTTGGGCACTGTTAGAGGACCACGCCCTCTATGACAATGAAAGTTGGAAGGACCCAGGGGATTTCGCTAAACAGGTCAAGGCAATCTTTTTGCCTTAAGATGTCCCGAGTACATCCGACCGTCATCTCATTGAGCTCGAGAATCAAGTTCAACGCTAGATGGAAGCTCATCTTGCTCCTAAACCACCCATTCAAGTGAACAAAATCACTTCTTCATGTGAGATCTGCAGTGGTCCCCACGACACTCAATACTGCATGGAAATTCCCGAGCAAGCTTTTGTTGACTACGCATCCTCGCGTATAGACGAAGCGGGAGGCAAGTGGTACACTTTCAAACCTGAGCAAAATAATCTTGGTAACACCTATAATCTGTCATGGAGAAGTCACCCAAACCTTAAGTGGAGACAACCTCAAAATTCTCAAAATAATTTTTCAAACCCACCTAATCGTTTTTAGCCCAACGGTTTGTTCCCGAACCGCTCCTTCAACAATAATCCTAAAAAAATTCAAATCTCAAAGGATTGGTGTTTAAATTCATGGCATCTCAAGACGCTAGATTGTCTAAGTTTGAATCCGATTTCAAACAACAACAATGCGAGATAACTAACAAAATTGACACAGTCTTAAAGGCTATCAATGATCGAATAACGGGTGCACTTCCAAGTGACACGGTTAAGAACCCAAAACTAAATGTTAATTCCACCTTTCCAGTTTTGTTTGCTCGTTCTTGCCCAGCGAAAGACCCCCAATGCTCATCTCATCCCCTCAACTCGATAAATGCTATCAAAGTATGTTTTAAGGAAGCGACCTATTCTCAAAAGGATCAGTTGCAAAGGGTTAACGAAATTGGAACACAACAAACAAAAGAGCCCGAACAAACTTTAGAAGATGAATTCAAAGAGTTGCATCTTAACTTACATGTTCTTGAAGTTCTAGCTCATGATCCAATGTACAATGCAATCCTGGACAAATACGTGGAGAGCTTAAAGCTAGGAAAAAATGGATCCGCGTTCATCCAAGGCAAAACACCTGAGAGAATGAAAGATCCCGGATTATTCACTCTACCATGTAAACTAGGGGACTCCAAGCCTTTTGATACCTTAGCTGATTTAGGATCTTGTGTGAATTTAATCCCACTATATCTCTTCAAAAAGCTTAAAATTGGATTACTATAAGAGACTGATCATGTTTTTGGGTTAGCGGATGGAACTAAGTCTTATCCCGTAGGTATTGTTAAGAATGTAGAAGTACACATATGAAGGTTAAAACTCTTAGACGAATTCTATATAATAGACATGGAAGAAGACCCTGCAACCCCTTTGCTGGTAGCAATAGAATTCTTAGCAACTGCCAATGCCGTGATAGATTGTAAAAAAGCCAAAATAACGGTAGGAGAAGGAATCACTAGATCTATATTTAGAGTAAAAGAAACTGACCTAGGAGATGAGGAGGTGCCTTATTGGACTACCCTAGGAAAACGAGAGTCTTATACACCACGACCTAGTACGGATGGAATTGGTGCCTGAACCCCTTACTAATGCTAAGAAGGACTTCATAGACGGCCACCTACCCGGAGAATGGAAAATGGATGGAGATGTCGAGCTTAACCCGTTTAAGGATGTCCCAGTATTTAGAAGAATGGTAGAATTCTTAGGAGCTTTACCCATAAACCTTAAGGGGAATATGTGAGAAACAAAATATTTAATAGAAAACCCAATTAACTGGAATAGACCACCAAAAAGTGGAGATGATGTGTGCCATGTTATGATCGAATTGATTGACCCCGATGGTGAGAAGTTCAAAAAAACTTTTCAATCAATTCCCATTACTAAGAAACTATCCCAAAAAGAGAGTCCAGGCGAGATCATCGACTTGGACTATTTTCATGATACCTAGAACGTGTGACTCTGAGTCTAGCTACAAGACTCGTTAAATAAAGAAAAGCGCTTGTTGGAAGGCAACCCAATCCTTTTAATTTAATTCATTTTAGGAGTGTCTTGTGTATTTTAATTCTTTTGCATTTATTTTTATATGTTTGAATTATGTGATCATGCTTTGGTTTGTCTTTAACCTCGTCTTAATTACAATCAAATGTATTTTGCATAAAATAAGTGTAGGGGAAAATATCCGGTTCAAAAGAACCATTTCAAACATAGTAAATAAATTATTTAGATTAATTCGCGTCTTGTGTCAGTCTTGTGTCATATGATTATAATGATTTATCTCAGGTTTTATACAGTATTTTCTACAAGAAATAACTAATAGAGTTACGTGCAATTTTTTTTCCAAGAAAATGAATGTGAAATTTTCAGTGTCTGGAGACGGAGTCAGCATTTTTCCTAACGGCGTCACGTCTCTAGACTTGTGAAAACTCGAATTTTCTATTATTTTTGAAAATTTTATTTTGTACAATTTCCAAAATTGGTAATTTTCTTAAAAACCTGCAGAAACCTATGATTACATCAACACATTCATCCTATCTTTACTGCTTTTATATAGTCAACCCTAAAAGTTTCATTGTATATATCATCATCCCGTCGATTTTACGCCAGGTGTAGTTGTCTCTGTCATTGATTTACGGGTTATATTTGATGAGAAGAAGCTTGGAAATTCTCATAAAGTTTCATTGAACGAATCTTGGATGACGATTTAGCTTGTTTTCATTTGTTTCTTCTCCATTATTAAGAAAAACCAGGGGAGTACTAGTTTCACTCGAATATTTTCTTTTCCCTTTATTTGTTTACAGATACTTTTAAGAATATTGGGGACAATGTTCAGAATAAGTGTAGGGGAAATAAGCCTTAGAAACTATTCCTTTAATTGTCATTTGCTTTGTCCTTAAAATGATGAGTAATATATCAAAACATAGCGTAGAAGGTAATTTTAACCTAAATTTAAAAAAAATTATGACACACACCAACGAAAACCGAGTATTATTAGCGTCTCATGGATAAGAATTATATGACTAGCACAAAAACCCTCAAAATTCCACCCCAAAAATGTGAGGTTCGCCTTTAGATCTTTAGGAATTCAGATATCCATTTTTGATACCTAAGATAATTTTAGCTTTAGCTTTCTCGAGTTAAGGAGTGAACAATCATGTATGTCGCGTCCATGGATTTGTTCATGCATGTGTGATTTTGTCGCCTTTTCTCGAGCATTGGTATCGGTTAAAATTATATGAGAGTGTACCAGTAGTATATTAGATTCTAGAACTTGTTTTTATGATGCATCCCGAGACCGCATAGTAAGTATTAGGATTTGCTAAATGATAAGAGGCACTAGGATTAACCCATGTTTTAAACCTGTAATTGTTATGATGGCCACCTCGATCATATAACTATCCCACACCCTTGCCATGCACTCATTTTTAGTGCATGATACCCCTAGTACACCCCTCCGAGCCTATCTGGTGCGGTCGTCGTAGGACTTTTACATGAAGTTTTACAACTCCCTAGGTAGAGCACCTAATCGTTGTAGTAGTAGTATAGGCAAGACTCAAGGTTTTGTTAATCAGACCACTTCGAGGAATAGTGTTGGGAAGGATTGATCAGTTCTAACATAATTCAAATAGGTTGTAGAGAAGATTATTTTGCAATTTATGTGTTTATAGGAACGCAGATAAATCATATATATGAGAGGTGGTTGTTTTTTAGCAATTAAACAAATAATAAACTAAACTACTGTGATAAACAATATAATAAAAGACGTGTTTATTTAATATGTAATTACTTCCTAGATTGCTTCTCCCTAGTGTTTGTAGCTTTGTCACACTTGTGATAATCTATTTAATTATTTCCTAAGTCATGAACAAATTACGACGAACCCGCCATCTAGTTTAATAAATCATTCAGGCAAGCACAAGTAAAGAGTAGTATGAAGACTATACAAGGCCCCACAGAGTATATTAAATTGCATGTTGAAATATATTAAAGCTTGGATCAACAATAAAAGGGGAAGTAATATAAGGGATGTTACCCGATGGTATCCTTTTTCTACACAATCATGTTTACCTAGACATAGTCAAACAGCGTACAGACAAAGTGGTTTCTAAGACTAACATGCATATCCACACAAGAAGTCAACACCACAAAGAGTCTACATATCTAGGTCAACAATCATAAAAAACCACAATAGAAGGTTTAGCCAAGCATGTTTATGGATAACTCAAGAACAATTAAGAAAATCACACCACAAGACAATTTAATGAAAAATAAGTCTTACTTGATTAGAACACGTAATTGAAGGGAAGTACATAAGTATGATAGGCCTAAAATCATCCCTACAACAGCTAAACAGAACTAGGTTCGAACCCACTTTTTTATTTAAAAGTTACACAGTTAAACACCCTAAAATCGAATTGTATTTATAGAAAATCGGCTACGGGATGGCCGTTTACCGCGTTTTAATCGTGAGATCGTCGAGAATAAGAATATTCTAGATAATGGGGTTGGATCGTGGGGGGAGGACACTGTCCGATAATCCATTGTGAACTCCCGGTCGTGGAAGGATTTGTTACGGCTGTCACGTGTAAAGCTGTGACGCCGTTCCTCCAGCTTCTAGGAGAAATTCTTAACATATTTATGTAGGTCTGTATGCTCGTCCGTTCCTTTTCCAAATGATCCAATTACGTGTAAATTTCCTCCAAAAGCCTCTAAATCTGAATGCATGAAAAGGAAACGCTTAATACCCTTTTGGGAATAAATTCATGATTTATGAGGTTAAACGACCCTGAAAAAAGTGTATAAAATACACCATTCATCAAATACCCCTACACTGGGTATGTGCTGTCCTCCAAAAATGGGCTTTTCTTAACTAGACAAATAGACAATAAGAGGATCATTTTTACCTACTCTTTTAAAAGTATTTTACAACACAACCTTCTAGACCTCGTAATTAAAAGCACGGAAAGTATATACTAGCACCTCACATAAGTGTTTGGGATTCTCTCTTTCACTCGGGTGTATAATAAATTATAACATAAGGGGGAAACAGAAAATCAACACTCATTACCTGTCATAGCATATAAATTACCATAGGCTTGGTAAAGGATCAAACCTCCACCGCTAGGCGCAAGTATTATACATTACTATCTAAGAGGTCTTTTAAAGGGTTTTGGGGTATAGGTGAAAGATAACATATAATGGAAACATAAACAGATGAGATACATTTGGGTGGCTTTTGGTGAATTTAGAGTGGAAGGGCTAGCTAATTATTTACACGAATACACGCTGGTTTGGTTGCTAAGCCAAGACTCGGATGAAGATATACAAACTCTACACAACTCTACATCAATCTCTTTCTTTTTCTTTTCTATTTTTTTAAATAACATAATACATCACACGGGGTTTATAATACGTACCCCTACACTTGAGCTTTTACATGCTCGATATTTACAATCTAACTAATGACCCGATTTGAGGTGGATCAAAATAACATGGAGATCATCTAACAAATATATAAGGGTATTGACTTAACTTTTCTTCCACATTCTTTTGCGAAATAAATACTACCATGAATCATAATTGTCCCAAAACAGTATTTACAAGGATAAGGACTTAGCAACCGTGTACTCAATAATTAACTTGGGTTAAACACAATAATATACTAAAGGTGGGCTAAAGGTGAGTACTCAATAATATACTAAAGGTGAGTACATACAAGGTGGGCTAAGGCGATTTGGGTGTAACGATTGGTTTAAGTGTTAAGAATGCTCTTCATTAATAGTCTGGCTTAACCAGAAAATTACGAGAACCATGAAAAATGATTGGCTCATAGGGTTGTACTAGGGGTATCCTACACTAATAATGAGTGCATGGCAAGGGTGTGGGATAGTTATATGATCGGTGTGACCATCATAATAATTACAGGTTTAAAACATGGGTTAATCCTAATGCCTCTTATCAAGTAAATCCTAATACTTACTATGCGGTCTTGGAATGCATCACAATAACAAGTTCTAGAATTTAATATGCTACCGGTACACTCATATAATTTAATACCGATCTCAATGCTTCAGAAAAGGCGACGAAGACAACACGTACACATCCGTAATGACGAAATAGACACATGTGACTGCTCACTCCTTAACTCGAGAAAGCTATAGGTATAAACTATCTTGGGCATCAATAATAGATACCCGAATTCCTAAAGATCTAAAGGCAAACCTCACATTTTTGTGGTGGAATTCTGAGGGTTATTGTGCTAGTCATATAAATTCCTATCCATGAGACGCTATTAATACTCGGTTTTTGTCGGTATGTGTCATAAAAAAATTTAAATTTGGGTAAAAGTTACTTCTTATGTTATGTTTCGATATATTACCCATCATTTTAAGTACAAAGCAAATGGCAAATAAAAGAATAGTTTTTAAGGCTTATTTTCCCACTACACTTAAGTTGAACATTGTCCCTAATGTTTTATAGAAGTACCCGTAAAAACGAATGAAGGGAAAAGAAAACAAGGAAAAGAAACTAGTACTCCCCTAGTCTGCTCAATAATGGAGAAGAAACACGCGAAAACTGGTTAAATCGTCCTCCAAGAATCATCCACTGAAACTTCCTAAGAACTTCTAAGCTTCTTCTCGTCAAATATAACATGTAATCAAAGACAAAGACAACTAAACCAAGCATAAAATGTGCATAAACAAATATACAATGTGAATTTAGGGTTTGACTCGATAAAGCTGTAAGGATAGGATGAGAGAATTATTAAACTCATCAGGTTTTGCAGGTTTATAGCAGAAGAATACACATATTAAATGTTATGCAAGTTTTATTTTCAAAAATAATTATAAACTTTAAGTTTTCTGGACCTGGGCATTTGACGTCGTCAGGAAAATCCTGATGCCGTCACAGGTGTCATGGTGACGGCGTCGCGTGTAAATTGTGACGCCGTCTCCACGTTCTGTAAAAACGAAAATTTTGTTTTTGATGAAAAATTTCATGCACTTGATTCCATAAGTTAGTTCCTGTACAAATAGCTGCATAAAACCTGAGATTTAACAATTCAATCATATGACTCGAAACTGAGGCGAATTAATCTAAACAGTTTATTTAACATGCTTGAACTTGGTTCTAGAAACCAGATAAATTCTCCTACACTTATTGTTTGCAAAATACCTTTGACTGAAATTAAGACGAGGTTAAAGACAAACAAAGCATGATTAAAATATAGTTAAAAAATAATAAAACAAACTATAAAGAATTAAAACACACATGACACTCCTAATTTGTGGGAAAAGTAAATTGGGTTGCCTCTTAAGAAGCGCTTTTCTTTATTAACGAGTCTTGTAGCTAGAATCGAAGTCCTATTACTCCTTAAGCTTGATGATACTTATGTGGTTGGTTTTGAGTTTTTCAATTGTCTCCCTATCTTTTTTATAACTATGTCCGAGGTTTATGCAAGCTTTGTATTATCTTTTTCTCTTTTCAAAGACATGCTTAAATCCCATTTTTCTAACCTTCAAGCTATCCACGAAGAATGCTTCAAACTTATCCTTTTCAAAGGGGGATACCAGATCTAATTCTTTTATCATTTGAGGCATCCTAAACATAACCTCATCGTCTTTCTGGGCAAACCTAATCAATCCTAAGGACTCATCATAAGTGAGCTTAGATGTACGCACAAAAGGTTTTCCCAACACTACTTCACTTAATCCGCTATCAATGATGCTTCCTAAATCTTCTAGAATCATAAAGTCCACAACATAAACGAAGCATCCAATAAATATATGCATGTTTTTGGCTCTTCCAACAAAGTTGCAAAACTTGTATGGTTGGTATGGGTTCCTACGTACTTGAAAGGGTTTTTTCTCTTATTTTGTTATAATAAGCACAAGACATGATGTTAACAGGAGATTGTAGATCCATGTATGCATGGCCCGTGTAAACGGTGCCAATTATACAAGGAATATTTAAACTCCAAGGGTTGCCTCTCCTAATCTTAGGCTCTAGGGTCGAGAAAGGGGATTGAGGTTCTCCTAATAGTTCTTTATGGTAAGCTAGTTCTTTCTCGGTAGGAAACCTATTTCTGAACAATTCCTCCTCAAAATTGTTTCTTTGTCGCGTTCTTAATTCAAGTTCATTGATTCTCTCCCCAGGGCAGAAAATCTCAGAGTCAGAAGATTGGTTGGTCATTTCATTAATGGTTTTAAAAAGGAGAGAATCAATAGTCTGTCTCATTGCTAATAGCTTGTTTATTAGGGCTGTGAACATAGCGTGAGTAGTGTCAAGGGATTCTTAAAGAGCCGATTCTAAGGTCGATGATGGATTCGCGTTCTCCATGATGAAGAATGGAATAGTCAATGGGAATTACGAACAAAAAAAAAAAAGATAGACTACAAGAAAGTTAATAAGCGGAATTAAATTCTCACTTGAAAGGATTCAAGCGAGTAGAACTAAACTAAACTATGATCAAAACCTATCTATTCCCCAGGCGGCGGCGCCAAAAACTTGATGTGTGGTCGTCGTAGGACTTCTACAAGAAGTTTTACAACTCCCCAGGCAGAGCACCTGATCGTTGTAGTAGTAGTATAGGCAAGACTCGAGGGTTGTTATCGTTCACTCGAGGAATAGGTTGGTAAGGCTTGATCATGGTCTATCAGAGTTCTAAGGGTTTAAAAAGATTATTTTTGTATTTTTATATTTTATGGAAAATAAGTAAATCATATAATTGGAGAGGTGGTTTGGTTTAGCTATTAACTAAATATAAAGCTACGCTAATTGGTGATAACAATAAGATAAAAGACTGTGCTTATTTAATCATGTATTACTCCCTAGATTGCTTCTCCTAGTGTTGTTGCCTTATCACCCTTGTGATGATCTGTGTAACTATTTCCTAA
>BQNB010023117.1:0-62177 GCA_026074375.1 Tanacetum coccineum | reverse complement strand
CAAAGCTTGAGTTATCTTTGTAGTCTCCAAGGCAAGAACTCTATCAGATAATTTGGTACAAAGGTTCATCAATTCATAAAGTTGCATTCTATCCTCACAACTTTGAGATGGATCATAGGAATGTTTGGCACAGACTCCTCATTTGTCTCATTTTTAGTCATAGGTTCTGTAGAAGCACTAGATTGAGAAACCTTAATGTCTTTTCTCTGCTTCCTTCTAGACTGTTTCTTCTGGGGTTTAGATGTAGATGGTTAAGTAGTAATGGGTGTCTGCTGAGAATCAGTAGGAATGTCTGAATCTACACCCTCTTCTTGATTAGCTTGAACCATCATTGTTGTAAACAAGGATGTTACTCTCCCAGAAAAATCTTTTCCTTCTCTCTTTATGTTGGCAAAGATTTTCTTTGTGTGTGAGGGGTTAACACAAGTCTTCTTGTGATGTGACATATCACCAAGCTGTTGATTAATAAATACTTGTACAAATCATGGATACATCAAAAATTTAACCCCTCCCTCTAAGTGCTTTACCATAGCATCAAAAATATACTTGGACAGGTTAAATTTTTGGTTTGTGACCAAGCATATGATTGCAGAGGCCATAGTGCTACTGAATTTGTTCCAAGCAGTGGTCTTAGCACTAAGGCATTGCGTAATGGTATGAATAAAAAACTTTCATTGTGGAGAAAAGAAAGGTTTATAGAATGTAAGTTTCGGAGAAGGTTTTTCATACCCCATCCTCGCCAGTTCTTCAAAGATAGTATCAGTTGGCAAACAATCAGTACCACCTGCATCTTCTAAGTTAAGATCACTTCTAATACTTGTCTCTGTGATGATCACCTTCTTCTTATCAACTAAGGCTTGTAACTGACGTTCTCCATTAACCGTCTTTACCTTTGTTGTTGCCCAGAACGGTTCAATGCAAGATGTATAGATAGTAGGATTGACAGTTAAAGCATAACGAATTTGGTTAGCATTCAGAAAATCAATAATTTCATGAAACCCATCACTTTCAGCAGGTTTTTCCAAGAATGCGACTATGTTGTGAGTGTCAGCAAAAGTTAGGGTTGACATTGTTTTGTGTTTTGATGATTAAAGATGAAATTGGGTTAGGGTTTATGTTTAGAGAGTGTTTGAATGATTGAAATCGAATAAAGAATCGAATGAAACCCTGAATCGAAGTATTTATAAAATCACCATCAGCAGCATTAACTTAAACTGACAGCACTATGTTAAGCCTAGCAGTATTAAGTTTTGCCTAACAGCATTAACTTATGCCTAACAGTAGTAAGTAACCCGACAACAGTAACTCAACAACAGCAACTTAAGCTTAGCAGCATTAATGTATACCAGCAATATTAACCTAAAGCTAACAGCATTAAGTTTGAGTTACCAACATTAACTTCTATTTCATTACAAAAAGCATTTCCATCATCAATATTAATTCTCACAAGCTCTCTGTTTTTAAACTCACAATATCTCTCATTTCTTTTTCTCACTGAAACACTCTGTCTATTTTTCATGCACACATCTCTCTTTATGTTTTTATTCACTTTTCTCTCAATTCTTTTTCTTACTCAATCACTTTTTCTGTTTTTATTTCACACATCTCTCATTCTGTTTTTCAGCTCACTAATTCTCTTTTTTTTTCTCACCAATTTTGTACAATGTGCCATCAATTTCATTAGTTTCATACTGTCCTCCCCACTTCCAAGTGTGTTAACTCTTGAGAGAGGTGGATCATTGGACTATTTAGATGCAGCCTCAAACCTAGTTTGAGCATCTGCAACCCCAATATGGTAACTTGGCACCTGGGACCACTACATGAACCAGTTCCATAAGGACTTGGCTCATTAAGTGTTGCCATGGATTGGGTCCTATTAATGTTACCACTGTCCTGCTCTTCTTCTAAGCTAGAAGCAGTAGTGGCAGCCCTTTCCATTTTGTCACCCAACTCCTTATGGACAGTCTCATCTGCAACAAGGTGAATAGGTCCACTAGACTGAGATATCTAAGTGTTCCTTTTGGCTATCCTAGGTTTGTGAGTCTTGAGATGATGATAAAACAGTGATTGGTTCTTTATTAGAGTGTTGAGCAGGTGTGGATGTGTGTTGGGGATCAGTGGGTTGTCCTGACCCTTCACCCACTGCTGCTTAATGTTACATTCTCTTTCATCCAATCTTAATTAACCCCCCCTTAAACAATACTTCAGAAATTGAGTAATCCAATGCTGGCAGTTAGAAAGTTAAACTTGCTAACATCAAAAGCATGTGGTCTGTGTGAATTTTGATCACTTGAATCAACTTCTTCTCATAAGAATCTCTGATGAAATGGTGCCTAATATCTATGTGCTTGGTTTTACAGTGAAACACTGGATTTTTCACAATACAAATGTTGCTTTCATTATCAATGTAAATCTTGGTGTTCATGAAGTTGAATCCATAATCAAGCATTTGATTTTGAATCTATAACACATGTCCACGGTAATTAGTACCAGCAACATACTCTGCCTCAGTAGTAGAGTTGGCAACAATAGTCTACTTCTTGCATTGCCATGAAATCAATCTTCATCCAATAAATTGACAACCTCTTGTTGTGGATTTCCTGTCTAAGCTAGCTCCAGCATAATCACTATCAAAAAAAGCCTCCAAGTCAAATGGTGAATCTCTAGGATACCAAAGGCCCAATTTAGTTTCAAGTATCTAAAAATTCTCTTCACAGCATGAATATGTGAAGTCTTTGGTGTAACTTGGAACCTTGCACAAGCACACACAGCAAATGTTATGTCAGGCCTAAAAGCTGTTAAGTACATCAATGATCCAATCATCAATCTGTATAAGTAAACATCTACAGCTTCAGCTTCTTCATCCTTAACCAATGATTTATTAGTCTCTATTGGAGTGCTTGTTGTCTTCACAGTGGCAAAATCAAACTTCTTCAATATTTAAGCCACATATTTGTCTTGGCTAATGAAGATTTCATCCTCCTTCTGTTATACTTGCAATCCTAAGAAGAAAGTGAGTTCCCTTATAGAACTCATTTGGAATCTTTTATGCATCAAACCTTCAAACTCATCACATAAAGACTTCTTTGTGGACCCAAAGATGATATCATCAACATACACCTGTACTAACAAGATATCACCTTTGTCCTTCTTTATGAATAAAGTCTTATCTATAGTGCTTCTTCTAAATCCATTTTCAATTAAGTAGGTAAACAAGGTCTCATACCAGGCTATAGGATCTTGATGTAGACCAAATAAAGAATTTTCTACCTTATACACTTTGTCAGGGAACTATGGATCTTCAAAACCTGGAGGTTGGCAAACATATACCTCCTCTTCAATAGTACCATGTCATAGGTTCTATAGAAGCACTAGATTGTAAAACCTCAATGTCCTTTCTCTGCTTCCTTCTAGACTATTTCTTCTGGGGTTTAGATGTAGATGGTTGAGTAGGAATGGGTATATGTTAAGAATTAGTAGGAATGTCTGAATCTATACCCTCTTCTTGAGTAGCTTGAACCATCATTGTTGCAAACAGGGGTGTTACTCTCCTAAATTTTTTTTCCTTCTCTCTTCATGTTGGCAAAGATTTTCTTTATGTGTGAGGGGATAACATAAGTCGTCTTATGATGTGACATATCACCAAGCTGTTGATTAATAAACACTTGTACAAATCGTGGATACATTAGAAATTTAACCCCTCCCTCTAAGTGCTTTACCATAACATCAAAAATATACTTAGATAGGTTAAATTTTTGGTTTGTGGCCAAGCATATGATTGCAAAGGCCACAAGGCTACTGAATTCGTTCCATGCAGTGGTCTTAGCACTAAGGCATTGCGTAATGGTATGAATCAAAAACTTCCATTGTAGAGTAAAGAAAGCTTTATAGAATGTAGGTTTCAGAGAAGGTTTTTCATACCCCATCCTCGCCAGTTCTTCAAAGATAGTATCATTTGGCAAACAATGAGTACCACCTGCATCTTCTAAGTTAAGATCACGTCTAATACTTGTCTCTATGATTATCACCTTCTTCTTATCAACTAGGGCTTATGACTGACGTTCTCTATTAACCGTCTTTACCTTTGTTGTTGCCCAGAACTGTTCAATGCAAGATGTATAGATAGTAGGATTGACAGTTAAAGCATAACGAATTTGGTTAGCATTCAGAAAATCAATAATTTCATGATACCCATTACTTTCAGCAGGTTTTTCCAAGAATACGACCATGTTGTGAGTATCAGCAAAAGTTAGGGTTGACATTGTTTTTTGTTTTGATGATTAAATATGAAATTGAGTTAGGGTTTACATTTAGAGAGTGTTTGAATGATTGAAATCGAATAAAGAATCGAATGAAACCCTAAATCGAAGTATTTATAAAATTACCCTCAGCAGCATTAACTTAAACTGACAGCACTATGTTAAGCCTAGCAGTATTAAGTTTTGCCTAACAACATTAACATATGCCTAACAATAGTAAGTAACCTGACAGCAGTAACTCAATAGCATCAACTTAAGCTTAGCAGCATTAATGTATACCAGTAGTATTAACCTAAAGCTAACAACATTAAGTTTGAGTTACCAGCATTAACTTCAATTTCATTACAAAAAGCATTTCCATCATCAATATTAATTCTCAAAAGCTCTCTTTCTGTTGTTAAACTCACAATATCTCTCATTTCTTTTTCTCACTGAACAAACACTAATCTACCCGAGGCTCTGATACCAAATGTCAGTACCTCGTAATCACTTACACTACATATTCATACATGAATTAAACAAGTTACTTACTACATATTCATACCAAATGTCTGTTTTTCATGTACACATCTCTCTTTCTGTTTTTACTCATAGTATCTCTCATTTATTTTTCTCACTGAAACACTCTGTCTGTTTTTCTTACACACATCTCTCTTTCTGTTTTTACTTACAATATCTAGGAAAAGACTCATTAAGTGTTGCCATGGATTGGGTCTTATTTATGTTACCACTGTCCTGCTCTGCTTCTAAGCTAGAAGCAGTAGTGGCAGCCCTTTCCATTATGTCTTCCCACTCCTTATAGACAGTCTCATCTGTAACAAGGTGAATAGGTCCACTAAACTGAGATATCTAAGTGTTCCTTTTGGCTATCCTAGGTTTGTGAGTCTTGAGATGATGATAAAATAGTGATTGGTTCTTTATTAGAGTGTTGAGCAGGTGTGGATGTGTGTTGGGGATCAGTGGGTTGTCCTGACCCTTCACCCACTGCTGCTTAATGTTACATTCCCTTTCATCCAATCTTAATTAACCCCCCCTTAAACAATACTTCAGAAATTGAGTAATCCAATGCTGGCAGTTAGAAAGTTAAACTTGCTAACATCAAAAGCATGTGGTCTGTGTGAATTTTGATCACTTGAATCAACTTCTTCTCATAAGAATCTCTGATGAAATGGTGCCTAATATCTATGTGCTTGGTTTTACAGTGAAACACTGGATTTTTCACAATACAAATGTTGCTTTCATTATCAATGTAAATCTTGGTGTTCATGAAGTTGAATCCATAATCAAGCATTTGATTTTGAATCCATAACACCTGTCCACAACAATTAGCAGCAGCAACATACTTTGCCTCAGTAGTAGAGTTGGCAACTATAGTCTGCTTCTTGCATTGCCATGAAATCAATCTTCTTCTAAGAAATTGACAACCTCCTGTTGTGGATTTTTTGTCTAAGCTAGCTCTAGCATAATCACTATCAGAAAAAGCCTCCAAGTCAAATGGTGAATCTCTAGGATACCAAAGGCCCAATTTAGGTTGACCTTTCAAGTATCTAAAAATTCTCTTCACAGCATGAATATGTGAAGTCTTTGGTGTAACTTGGAACCTTGCACAAGCACAAACAGCAAACATTATGTCAGGCCTAGAAGTTGTTAAGCAAATCAATGATCTGTATAAATAAACATCTACAGCTTCAGCTTCTTCATCCTTAACCAATGCCTTATTAGTCTCTATTGGAGTGCTTGCTGTCTTCACAGTGGCAAAATCAAACTTCTTCAATATTTCAGCCACATATTTGTCTTGGCTAATGAAGATTCCATCCTCCTTCTGTTGTACTTGCAATCCTAAGAAGAAAGTGAGTTCCCCCATAGAACTCATCTGGAATCTCTTGTGCATCAAACCTTCAAACTGATCACATAAAGACTTCTTTGTGGATCCAAAGATGATATCATCACCATACACCTGTACTAACAAGATATCACCTTTGTCCTTCTTGATGAACAAAGTCTAATCTATAGTGCCTCTTCTAAATCCACTTTCAATTAAGTAGGTAGACAAGGTCTCATACCAGGCTCTAGGAGCTTGATGTAGACCATATAAAGCTTTTTCTACCTTATACACTTTGTCAGGGAAATGTGGATCTTCAAAACCAGGAGGTTGACACACATATACCTCCTCTTCAATAGTACCATATAAAAAGGCACTCTTTACATCCATCTGGTACACAATAAACCCCATAAATGATGCATAGGCCAAAAATAACCTGATTGCTTCTATCCTAGCAACAAGAGCAAAAACCTCATCATAATCAATTCCTTCTTCTTGAGTATAACCTTGTGCAACCAGTCTTGCTTTGTTTCTAACTACAATTCCTCTCTTATCTTTCTTATTTCTAAAGACCCATTTGGTTCCAATTGCCCTATTGCCATTAGGTAAATCCACCAGAGTCCAAACCTTTTGAAGTTTAAATTGCAGAAGCTCCTCTTGCATTGCCTCTACCCAGCTTGGATCTGCCAAAGCTTGAATCACCTTCTTGGGTTCTTTTTGAGAGAGAAAACAGGCAAATAAGCAGTTTTGATAATCTTTGTGATTTGTTCTCCTCTGCTTATTAATGTAACTAACCATAGCATGTTCATCAAAAATCTTGGTCATTCTCCTTGTTTGAATAGTTGAATTTAAGTCTCCAATGATCTGGTCTTTAGGATGATCCTTATCAATTTTGGTTGTGGGAATAAGACTGACATTCATGGTTGTTTCCAAGTTGTTGAGGTCAGCTTTTGCACCCACGTATCTTCATCATCATAAGCATTACCAAAAATTCTAGTATCATCAATTGAAAACACATTTGGAACATGTGGAAGAGCAAATGCATTTTTAAAAGGAGAAAATCGTTCAAATAGATGATCCTCAAATGCATTAGAAGCTTCAGCAGCATTAACTGGTGATGATGGATCATCATTAGTAAAAGATGGTCCAGCAGCACTAACAGGTGTACCAACAGTATTAAAACTATTAGTACTGTTAGTCTGCTTTTCCTGTTGAAGTAGCCTTTCAAACTCACTTCTTGTGTCTTGTTCATCCTCCTCACCTTTATCAGAAGCTCCATTTTCATTTACTTCTGTAGGCTTTATACCAACATCTTTTTCACTGTCTTTAGGACCTTGAGAGATTAATGGATCAGTTTTGCAGAAAGGTATCAGGATGTACTCTTGTTCAGATTTTGTCTTCTTTTCAGCTTGACCTGCAACAATATTATCTCTAGTTCCTGCAATACCATTAGTTTGATTTCCTGCAGCAACTGGCACATAGTTCATAGATATTTTCAAAGAATCAACATCAAAAAGCCAGTTTGGTCCATTTCCTGTTCATACATGCTAACCTCAAATTACCTCACAAACTTTACTTCTCAATTTTTTGCTTTTTACTCAGTTTTTATAGTCACAAGATGACTCTAAATAAAATACTTAAACACCTATTTGGTTATTCTCCTCACATCCTATAGCTCCCCAATAAGTTGTGAGCTACTATGATTTTTGGATAAAAATAATAGTGAGTGTAACCATCTTATAAAAATTCAACATCACAAAGTGTCCAGAATTTGACCTGATTCGACCTTCAAAAAGTTTAGCTTGAGCAGACCCATTTAAACACTTAGGAAAATTCTACAAAAATTCTAGAAAATCATAAACATCATGAAATTGCTGCAGTAGCAAGCCCATTAATTAAAAAGACGTTTTGATATGGTTTTTGACCTCACAATCACAACTCAGAATCTGCCCCGAAAACTCAGTTTTGACAACGAATCTTGTTTGATTAATTTGACTAACTTTCACTCACTTTTAATTCATGAAACCACTTGGGTTGGAAAGTAGACTCTCGGTAGTTAATTTTAGGCTCAAGAAAATCAATAAAAGCTATCCGTATGATCGAGATATGACTCTCGCAAGATGACCTAAAATTCTGCCCAGATTTCTATTCCGAATTTAGCATAATTAACCCTAATTAACTTACCCAAAACCCTAATTATTAACCCTAAAATGATTTTTGATGATCAAAACCTCTTAATTACAGATTATTTACAATAACCTAATCCATCCTTAATGATTATTACGTTAAATAAAATCAATTGAATTGAAAAAGTATTTAGAAAACATTACCTTAACTCTTGAAAATCAAAACCCTAAATTTTTTTGGGTTTCCCTTTGTTCTTTGTGTTGTTCGACCGGCCAAGGAGAGAAGAGAGGATAAAGAATTACCAAAAACAAGTTGTAATCAAATTGGGATTCTTTCCCTTTTTTCCCTTGTTCGGCCGATCCACACAACCACCCTTTTAATTATATTTATTTATTTATTATAAATTTACTTTAATTCTAAGTAAAAACCTTTAATTATTTTGCTAAACCTTGAACTTTTTAACTAGTTTTAAACTAATATTCGATTCTAACTATTTTTAAAAATAGAAAGTACTCTACAATCTATAAAATACTAAACTAATATATATAATATGAATCACATATACATAGTACGTACACAGAATATTATGTACACGACATTTGAAACTACGCAAAGCTTTTAAATGATTTCATTTCCACAAGTACCATGATTTATCACTCATGTACTTCCATTTCATACACATATAAAACATATAAAACACATAATGACATACATAAACTAAATTATACAGGCTTTAACTAACCTGCTAAAATCTCATTTGTCACA
This sequence comes from Tanacetum coccineum, assembly GCA_026074375.1. Taxonomy (NCBI): domain Eukaryota; kingdom Viridiplantae; phylum Streptophyta; class Magnoliopsida; order Asterales; family Asteraceae; genus Tanacetum; species Tanacetum coccineum. Next base: position 53,204 of record BQNB010023117.1, on the reverse strand, counting down.
GAGTACACATCATGTTTGGACACCCACTTGGAAGCATACCCGTAGAATCTTTGTCTTTTGGGTCCCTAGTGTGAAGTACCTAAAAAAACATGCTTGTCATATGCTACTTTTATAAGACTCCACAAGTTGGGTACAATATCTTCAATTCCAGGTAAGTCGTACTTAGCAGCCTTTATCTTGGTGAAAGAAGTCATGTATGTTTTGCCAGTGCTTTCTCCTTGCAAGTATGCCAAGTCATTGTTGAAGAAGTAATCAACTGGGACAATCTGACAATTTCTTGATTGAACCAGAGGTAATGGTTTTCTCAAGTCGAATGGATATTATCACCTTCAAGGTTATTCTAGTCTAGTTGATCAGTCAGTGCTTTGTAACATTCTTCCATGTTGTATTCGAGCTTGACATAACTCTTGCAAGTACCTTTGAGAAGCTTGTAAGCCGGACCTACCAAAATGTCTTGTGTGAGGTCACTAATCTGTAGGCGGTTCATGTCAAATGCGCTGAAGTCTATCAGAGTGCTCATTAAATCATCGAATGTTTTGGAGGATGTTTCTGCTTTGGCAAGGTCACTAAGCCATTTATGAGCTGGCTTATTATCAACTGTTTTACCTTCATTCCACTTAGGATCTGGAGTAGGAGGCCTTTCCGGTTTCTTGAACCAACCCTTTGGGTCAACATTGACAATGGGTGGTTCATCAGTGTTACCCGTGTCTTCTCTAAGATTCTGTGGCACTTAAGTATCTCCAGCCTTATACATTGTCTCCTCTGCTTGTGCAGCCTTGCCAATAGATTTTGGCTGAAATTTGGTGGTGCCTTTGGAAGATTCAGTTGACTTTGCCTTCTTGGATGGTTCAACGTCTTTACCCGTCTTCTTAACCCTTGGTCTGGTCTAGCAAGATGGTCTTCATCTTTATCGGGATCATCAGGCTTCCTTTTCTTTTGAATGTCAGCAATACCTTTATCTATGGCATCTTCATCAGCAAGTATAGACTCCATAAGAGCATGATATAGAGCCTTGTATTTGGGATGTTTGTTGAATGTCTTGGATGCGGTCATGGTCTCGAACAGAGCTCGTTTCTGAAAAAATTCTTTAAGAGCAGCCTTATCAGATGATTTGATAGTGTACTGAGACTCTTGCTGTTTTGCTGCATGCTCCATCTTGACCTTACGGATATCTTCAGCACTTTTCTGAGGTTTGACTTGTGTTTGAGCTTTTCTACAACATCTGCTGGAATGGAATGTTCCTTATTGAGGTCTGCAGTATTTCTATGGAGCACCTTATAAAGAGCATCATCCAGACTTGTTCCAAGATACTCTTTTACAGGTAACTTCAGATTTGATTGTAGCACGTAGTGCTAAAGAGTGATCAACATTTTTTGAGCTCTTTGACTTCATTTTCCAAGTCTGATACTCTACGATGAATAGCAGAAAGGGTTTCAGAATCATGTACAACAGTGGTTGAGGTTGTTGCTTCTGTAGTTGTTGGTGTTGGTATCGGTGTTGATTGTTGTTGAAAAGGGATGAATGGTGGAATAAGTAGAGGAATGGTTGTTGCTGGAGTTGTTGAAGTTTCAGGAATTACCTTAATAGGTACGGTGAGAAGTGGTGAGGTCTGAATACTTGGATCTTCATGTTGGACTTTGATATCCATCATTGAGATAATTTCCATTTCACCCGATGGAATGTTATCAAAGTTGAGAAATTTAGTGGCATAGTCGGATGAGATAGAAGAACTTTGTAGTGGAACTTCAGTCTTTTGTGTAGCAAGGGTAGCCGTACCTGTTGCCTGAGCACCATCCTTGACTTGATCACCTGCAACTTCTTGACTAACTTGCTTGTGCTCAGCATTTACATTTTTATCATAAGTCATCTCCTCATCACCCTTTTCTTCATTATCAAGCTCTGCATCTTTCAACTCCACATTCACGTCATCATATATCTCCTTATTGATACGTTCATATTCTTCATCATCTACATTTTCATCATCAGTAGGTACATAGTCATCAGGAGTATGTACAAACTTATCTTCTTCTTTATCATCAGTCTTATTGAGATCAGCACTTTTGTCATCATCAGATTCTGTTGTTTCATCATCACTTTGCTAATCATCATCATTATCATCATCATCACTATCTCTCCAAGACTCAGATTAACTTTTAGAAGAATCCACTTTGAACACATCAGGAACCCTTGGTTTTAAACCAGTTACTTCACTCGTGTCAATTGACTTGCCTTGTGGCTTATCAGGAACCTCTTATTCTAAATCATCTCCCTCACTTGAGCCACCTGCTTGATGAATATTTGTTTCCTGCTTGCTTCTTTTGATAGCCTTTCTCAACTGAGCTTCCTCAAGTAATGCGGCCTCAGATAGCAATTCAATCCCTTTGCTTCTTTCAGCCTTTGCTGATGCCTTCTTCTTTGACACAGACATACCAGGAGTGTCTCTGATTTAAACACCAGTAGACTGTCTTCTAGCAGCAAGTTTCTTGATAGGTTTATCTGTAGGTTCTTTAACAGCAACAAGAGCTTTCTTTTTTGAAGGAGAAGCAGGTTTCTTAAATTTCCTTGCTTTATTGGGAGTTGCAGCTCCTGTAGTGAATGATAGATAAGTCTTGTAGGCAGGAGAGTCCCGCATCTTCCTATTAGTCATCCCTTCAGGAAGTAGTGCTCCATACACTTGATATTCATAAGACTTGGAGACAAATCTCAAGGACCCTAAAATACTCTCATCTCGAACAGTGTGCATGAAAGTTCTGTTCCTCATAGAGATTGACTTATCTTTGGAAATGAAGTGAATGATTGCCTTTGTGAATCTGGGATAGTACATCTTTTCTTGTTTCTTTACGTCACTGTTGTCTATCTGGAACACGAAGTCTTCCCAAAGTAGTTCAACAAAGTCAACATTCTTGTTGTAGTACATACCCTATAGTATTTGTGCTCTTGAGAGTCTGATCTTATCAAGACCTGAAGTTTTCACAGACAAACACCTGTTGATGATTGTTGCAAAGGTTCTCCATGGTTGGTGCATCTGATCAACAACCACTTTAGTGATAGATTTAATATCACCTTTGTGCCCAAGTTCCTTGATGAAAGTGATAATTTCTTTGTCTGAATGACGTGCATCAAACTCTTGATTTGAAAGTCTTGGACAGATCTAGAGAATGTCACGAAAGACTTCTACATCAATAGTGCATTTCTTCTTGTCCAGTTTGAACTTGAACGAAGATGAATTTTTAATCTTGGTGATGGTGTGCCAGAATTGATGCATATAAATCTTCGGGACTTCAGCAGTGATTAAGAAAGCTGGATAGAAAGGAGAGAGTGCAAGAGAATCTAAGACAACTTGATAAGTGGGTTCCTTTTGAGTCTTTGTGGGATAAATTTTCATGTTGCATTTGCCAATATGGACTCGATTCTTAGGTGCAACCAAGGCATTGTTAAGAGCAACTTGTTGAGCAGCAATTGGATTCATAGTTCTGCTAAGATTTGTCCGATACAGTTTATATACAAACAGATATATATATAATTGAATTACAATTTAGTTCATGCAGATGGATATAAGATGCAATTTGTGTTTTTAACTAGGGATAAGGCACATATTATCAGGCAAGCAGTTAAGACATAGGACGATGAACAACGATCAGAAAGTCAACATGGAACTTAACACACTAACTTTTGGTTAAATATAGTCAACTAAGCAACTAGATTGAGTACTAAGGATAAATTAACCTAAATGAATCACTTAATGAATATTTAAAGCAAAAAATCATTTAGTTTAAATTTTCATGTATAATTCGCCTAGTTACAAGTGCATGTATAAATCAGGCAATTTTATTATTCGTGTATAATTCGGCTAATGAAAACTGTATAATTCACCTAGTGAAAATCACGTATAATTCGCCCAATGAATATGTATAAATCGCCCAATGAAGTTTTGCATGTAAAATTCGCCCAGTTCAAAGTATAATTCGCCTAGTTCAAATGAGAGTATAATTCGCCCAGTTTAAACAAGTGTATAATTCGTCCAGGCAAAACTTTATGCACACACAATTTTTACTTTTTGAGCATCTATATTTCTTAAACATGGTCCTTATCCATCACAAACATCACATGAAACAACTTTAGCAAGAATTTACCACAAAAACACCATCTTTTGCTATGAACGAGCATAACGACCCACGAAAACCATGTTTACCAAGTTTTTGTTATCCTAGCTTGGATACACACACTCTAAAGCATACAAGGGATTATTTAAACACTAATAAACACAAACCTAAGAACATTTTCATGTTATTTTCCCTTTTTCCAAATTTTTGGCCCTAAGAATCAAACAAAATACATTCATATGTTATTCCCATGTAAAACTGCTATATTCGAGTAATCTACACACCTCAACTATCAAAACCCCTCAATTAATTTAAGATTTAAACCACTTTTGATTATGAAGAACCCTAATTCAAGAATTAGGGTTTTTGGTCCAATTTGTGTGTATTTGGTTAATTCCTTTTGATTAGAAGTTGTTTAGGGTATAAGAAACAAGTTTGTAGAAATCTTGATGTTCTTGGTAGTTACGAGTTCTAGCAATTGAGGGAAAAAGATTTTGGAGTGTTTGTGTTTGTGACGTGAAGAAAGAAACGGTGGGGGGGGGGGGGGTTTGTTATTTAAAATCTTTTGATTTTTGACACAAATGCCCCCCAAGTTTATATCCCTTTGCATTTTTCTTATAAGCTTTTTCTAAGGCATAATCTAGTTTAATTTTTGTCACAAATAGTCCCTAAAGGTTTTGTCAACTAAACTAAGCCTTACATTTTGCTATTAAGTCCCTAAAAGCATAAACACATAACATCTAAAGCTCAAATAAGTTAAATTTAATTAACCCCCCTTTAAATATTAATCCGTTATTGTTTAAAACCTTTTTCCTTTTATCACATGATAATTTTTGAAGAAGATTAATTGACATTTTATCTCCCTCAAATAATGACACGTTTTCAAGTTAAAGAGTTGTAGTCATTGTTTGAGTGGTCAAATGCCTTAAAAAAATTATTTTCTGATGAAACTTTGAGATGATTAAATTTATTTTAAAATCAACACCTTAAAAATATAAGATTTCTTTTATTTTGAAAAATAAATGCACTGATACGTACATTTATTGTGTATAGGAAGCACGGGTTGTGTTGCAAAGTAAACACAAGCCTTTGTATGAATATAAAGTAATTCATACCTGAGAAAAATGAATTTCCCGTTGTGAGGTCAATTTTCTTTTTGACGAAATACTTGCCTTTAACTTGATGATCGGGTTGCTATCTGAAATAATAGCAAGCCATTTGACATGTTTTAAAACATTTTGAACTACTGCTCGAACTTCATTTACAGTTTCGTATCATTATTGAATGACATTTCTAAGGTCGTAAATGTTATCGATTTTCAGAAAACATGTCAGAGATGATATATTTTTGTATTTTCTGATTTTTAATTTTCTATTTTCTTTTTGAAAAATTTATATAAAATGAAAAATCTTTTTGTGTTTTTATATTTTCGTATATACATATAATACATAGGATATAACACGAGTTACCATCATTACTCGTCCTCTTCCTCTGCCAGACTCTTTAATGTTTCATGAGACATGCTTTTCATACCTAGCTTTTCGATCAAGAAGTTGAATCTTTCTCGTGGTAAAGCTTTTGTGAAGATGTCTGCAAGTTGATATTCGGTTATGACAAAGTAGAGTTCTACTACTCCATTCTCTACTTGCTCCATAATAAAGTGGTATCTCACATTAATATGCTTGGATTTCGAGTGTTGAACATTGTTGCAGCATAAAGCGATTGCACTCTTGTTATCACAGTACAGAGGAATCTTGTTGAATTTAAGCCCATAGTCTGTTAGTTATGATCTCATCCATAAGATTTGAGCACAATACCCAGATAAAGCAATATATTTTGCCTCTCTGCTGGAGATAGAAGTGCTCTTTTTCTTTTTGGATGACCAGCTAACAAGTTTATCTCTCAAGAATTGTGCACTTCCAGATGTGCTTTGTCTAGTATCTTGACACCCGGCGTGGTCTGCATCTGCATATGCTGTTAGAGTAATGCAAGAATATTTCGAATACCAAAGACCCATATCAATGGTTCCTTTCAGGTATCAAAAGATCCGCTTAACTGCATGTAAGTGCTTTTTGGTAAGCTTTGCCTGATACCGGGCACACATGCACACTGCAAATACAAGGTCTGGTCTGCTGGATGTAAGATACATTAAGGAGCCAATCATACCACGGTAATGTGTGAGATCGACTGGTTTCCCCTATAGATCTTTATCCAGTTTAATTTTTCCCACCATAGGGGTGTCAACGGGATCACTAGATAGCATACCATATTTCTTTATTATTTCAAGAGCATAATTGGACTGGTTAATAAAGATGCCTCTAGGACTTTGAGAAATTTGTAATCATAAAAAGAAAGTCATTTGCCTCATCATCGACATCTTAAATTTAGAATTCATTATCTTAGCAAATTCATCACACATAGCAGGTTTAGTAGAGGCAAAAAGTATATCGTTGATGCGTGTTTTTACAAGCTTTAAATTTATAATAACTAGAAATACCGATTATGACTTAAAAACACAACACGGGCAAGTATACTCTTTCGTATGTAATATAGTATTAGGTAAGTCCAGGTCGTTCCACGGGATTTGTAGCAATTCATAGATTGTTTATCAAGTAACAAAGCTAATTGATTGTGACGGGTCAAATAGCCTAAATGTGTGTATAAAGCAAGCAAGAAACAAAACATAATCTACATAACATAATAGATAGAGATAGAGCAAGACTTTATATAAACAAAGCATACAAGTCATATATGACGGGTAATCATAATAACAAGCAAATCTACTAATGATAACATAGAATCCTTTCGGCCTATATACTACATCATCACGAGTGCATTAAGAATAGTTTATATCAAATATGAATATATATGAATTTCTTCCAACCCGGTCGGTCAACATAAGGAAGGGTCTTAAACATTATTTTACTTAGTTTGTTTATTAATTTACCACATAATTCTCACAAGTATAGTATTGATTCGTGACTCAAAACTAACCACTACAACTACCCCTTTCGGCCTATGAAAGTTGCAATGATCAATCAATAGATAAACAAGGATCCAAGTAAAGATAACATCAAATTCATAAACATTCATATTCATAAGTCATAGCAAAATCATCCAAATGTTATATCATGTTTCACATATGAGAACAAAGTACCAAAAACCAATATTTCGACTACAACAACCACCAATCCCAAAACTAATAGTTCCATGATCAACCAACAACCAAATGCTACTAAGATAACCTGGAATATACCAAGTAACTTTTGGAAATCCGTAACATATCACTAAATGGAGTATTGCTAACAAGGTTTATGGTGGTTAACTATGGAGAATTTGGTGTGAATCCTCTAAGAATCAAAGTGGAAAGTATTTAGATTCTGAAAATAGATGGTATGTGGTCTAGATATGGTGTTAGAACTCTGGAAACTCATGATGGTTCATGGTGGTAAGAAGGGGTGTTTGGATCATCGGATCCTAAGATCCTCACCATTCCTTCCTCCCCTCCAAAGTGATTTAGAGGTTGTGTGTGTTAGAGATGTGTTGGTGTGTGTGTCCTTGGAGTTTTGGGGGGTATTTATAAGGTAAATTTTACTTGGGGACCAAGCAAAGGATGAGTGTGGTCGATTTTGAGGCTAAAATCATGTTTTTAATGCATCAGACTAAAAGTGCGACGCACATTTATATTTGTTTGGCGCACTTAGGGTGTTAATGCGGTCAAAGTCATTATTGAAGAAAAGTGCGCCGCACATTAGGTAAAACCGCCGCACTTTGGGAAAATTTCAGCACTTGGCCTTTTTTAAGGTTGTAGATAATTGAATTCTCTTCGCATGACCACTTGAACCAACTAAAACGGAGTTTGTATGACCGAGTTATGGCCAAAAATAGTAAACAGGTGTCGGGAAACATTCAGCTTGAGTTATTTCTTCGTTTAAGCTTCAAATCTTCTTGTATTCTCCCGTTTTCTTCCACGACACGTATCTAGAACCTACAATGAAAAATATATACTATTCTATACCAAAAGTTCTTATAATTAACCAATAAGTATACATAAAAGCATTGATAACGCATATAAAAATATGTATAATTTGAGCGTTATCAAATCCCCCCACACTTAAAACTTTGCTTGCCCTCAAGCAAATCTAAGAAAGAAATTTAGAAATAAAATTCCTACATGACAAGACAAGGAAATTATATATATATATATATTTTTAAATTTTGATATATATTTAAAAAAAATTATTGGGTGTGAAATTATCGAAAATATTTTTGTTTTTTAATAAATTAGCGCAAAAGGCGCAAACACCCCACACACTTAAGGGTTTGTTTGTCCTCAATCAACATAAAAAAATAAGCTTTACAAAACAAAAATAGAATTCTGAAAAATATTTTTGGATTTTTAATATGTGAAAACAGAGATATTTGACAATACCTAATGATCTTCAAGTTGTAATAACATGACTAAGCACCTCACGAATAAGGAAAAATATAATTTACTCAAACACTCGTATATGATGTAATAGAGGGTAAAAGGGAAATCACACTCAATTGCTCAGACATGATTCATTAAGTTACCATAGGCTTGTACAAGAAACAAAACTGCATCGACATGGAATAAGCACTAAGTATACATATCAAAAGAGGACTTTTATTCGGGTTATAATGTTAGGTTAAGGGTTAATAAGGGTGTGGATAAGGCATGTGAAATATATACTGGATATTGTTTTATAATAATACATGTCGACAAGTCCTAAGAAACTCATGTTGCTAGTTACGACAATCCACAAACCTGCGAGGTGATCGAACCTCTCATCAATATATCCGGCACATATCATAATACGTCACAAATGCCAACAACAATCCAACTCTTATTCATCACTTTTTTTTCTCTTTTTTTGATTTTTTTTCACTCAACTTTCGCACAACTAACAATTCCCCCACACTTAATGTAAGTGTACACCACAAAAAATATGAAACAGAAGGTGATCAATCTTTAACTTCGTTGAAATGGCACAACACTTATAGCAAAGTGCGAACAAACTATAAGCAAAAATCAACCAATCATACCGAGTAACTAGCAACCAACCATTGAGACTTTCGACAAGGGATAAGGCTAGGTTAAAGGTTATATATTTTTGTATTTTTTCTTTGTATTTTCTGGATGAGAAAAATGAATAAAATGGCTCAGCGGGTTAAACTAGGGGTATCTAGCACTAAAGATGAGTGCTAACAGAAGGGTTTATATTTGGGTAGTTAGCTAATCAGTGTAATTAGCTAAAAGAATAAATAATATGTTAAATGGATGGGCTAATTTGGTTAAATCCTAAGTTACCTCTTTATCACATAAAAATACCTTTATCACACGAATGTGATCTCACTGCGGTCTCATAATGATTTAACAAGCACAAGTTCTAGAATCAATAAATCACCGGCACACTCATACAATTTTTAAACCGATACCAATGCTTCAGAAAAGGCGACAAACTACAAATACACAGCCGTAACGACAGATGAGACACTTGCAATTGCAGTCAAACCTTAACTCGAGAAAGCTAAAGGCAAAAATTATCTTAGGTATCAAAGATGGATACTTGAATTCCTTAAGATCTAATCCTTACATTTTTTTGGTGATTGGTATAAATGCGCAAGTAATGTCATTGATCCCGAGTCGGATCTGCTCTATCAATCGGGACACATCTCTGATTTCAAAAACTTTATTTATTAACTATGTTTTATTTTAATATATTAACCTAAGTGGCAAAAGATTTAAAAATAAATTAAATTTTTAGATTACAGAGGGCGAACAAAAGTTTTACTTTTAATAATGAGTCTGATTTTCTAATTTATTTCCCCCCCACACTTAAGTTGAGCATTATGCATAATCAGAAAACAACTTAAAAGTGGGATAATGGGAGAAATAAATATAAGAGAAACGAAACTTCCCATGGCTCAAAAGTGCTTGGTTGAATTCTGAAAGATATGGCGCGAAACATAACGCCATCATGAGCATGTGAATTCAACCATATATAATATTATACTCTGAATATATCATTTCCCAGGCGATAAGCATCACCACCAATCCAAGTTCCGCTTGTTTTATTAATCTGCAAAATAAACAAAACTACGAAAACCGTAAAATACTAAAGCGCACTTTCGTAGGCAACACGGTTGCATTTAGCATATGCAACAAGCCTTTAAACCCCTCGGTGGCCCGAGTGGACGAGTTATAGTCTCGTGAGGGTTTCCAGCGAACACACCCACAAAGTTCAAAAACATGTTTTATATTATATATATATATATATATCTTAATTTATACACAATTTACTAAACAAACACACATAAAATCTTTATGGATTTTTAGGTTTTTTTATGAGTTTTAGTTTAAAGACAAATACATATCAATACATAATTATTATTCAAGGTACAGAAACTTATAACTACTAACAAAGAAAATCACATATAGAGATTAAATATTTTTGGGGTTTTTTTTTTACTTTTAGCACAAACACAAACACACAATAATTATATTACGTAAAAGAAAATTTTATTTTGTTTTATTATTATTAATTTTTTTCTGACCAGAAATGAGTCGCACTTAAAAGAAAGTGCGGCGTACTTATAACCCAATTTTTTTATTATTATTATTTCAAATATTCAAAAATACTAGCGCGGAAAAAATTACAAAAGTGCGCCGCACACAAACACGAGTGCGGCGGTTTTATTAAGACAGAAAATAATTTTTTGTTTTTTTATCACACTTTATTAGTTACGAACACATATATAATCGCATAAACAAACACAAGCAAACACAAACAAACACACAATAAACATATACAAAAAAAATATGTTTTATAATTTTTTTAACTCTTTTTTTTAGATTTTTATTTTTTTTATCATATATACGCACACGACTCAAAACAAAACATGCAACACACATACATAACAAAAACTGACAAACAAATAGCATGGTTTTATTATATGAACAAGATCATGCCAAAATCAAAATGAAGCAAGAATTAAAATCTTTTTGGTTTTTTATTTTGAATGACAAACTAAATATTCACAAATATGCAAGGTGTGTAATTAAATAAACCATGATTTCAAATGATCACATACCGAAGACTAGCACTTTGGGGGTTTGTTTGGGTTTTAGTTTTGGCTTCAAATCAGATTCTGCTGGTGAAAATTCTGCAGAAAGTGCGGCGTACTTGGTGTAAGTGCGGCGTACTTTCTTGGTTTTTAGGAAAACTGGCGCACAAATTGTATGTGCGGCGTACTTCCTGAAGAAAAACGATTTTTTGGTTCAGTTTACCAGAAAATTGTATGGCGGGTTTATAAATTTTGATTTGTAAAACTGTACGGCGATTTTGGTGTGAAACTGGCGCCCCTCAGGTATAAACCTACAAAGTAACTAACGAGAACAGGGGAAGTGCGACGCACACATAAAGATGTGCGCTATACTTTCTGCACCAGCAGGCATATTTTAAACACGCGTAGGATGCACAAGACTAGCAAAGAATCTGTAAACAACTAAACAAATCCCCGACAGCGGCGCCAAAAACTTGATGCGTGTTTTTACAAGCTTTAAATTTATAATAACTAGAAATACAGATTTTAACTAAAAAACACAACACGAGCAAGTATACCCTTTCCTATGTAATATAATATTAGGTAAGTCCAGGTCATTCCACGGGATTTGTAGCAATTCATAGATTGTTTATCAAGTAACAAAGCTAATTGATTGTCACGGGTCAAATAGCCTAAACGTGTGTATAAAGCAAGCAAGAAACAAAACATGATCCACATAACATAATAGATAGAGATAGAGCAAGACTTTATATAAACAAAGCATACAAGTCATATATGATGGGTAATCATAATAACAAGCAAATCTACTAATGATAACATAGAATCCTTTCGGCCTATATATTACATCATCACGAGTGCATTAAGAATAGTTTATATAAAATATGCATATATATGAATTTCTTCCAACCCGGTCGGTCAACATAAGGAAGGGTCTTAATTGTATCAATTTACCACACAATTCTCACAAGTATAGTATTGATTCACGACTCAAAACTAACCACTACAACTACTCCTTTTGGCCTATGAAAGTTGCAATGATCAATCAATAGATAAACAAGAATCCAAGTAAATATAACATCGAATTTATAAACATTCATATTTATAAGTCATAGCAAAATCATCGAAATATCATATCATGTTTCACATATGAGAACAAAGTACCAAAAACCAATATTTCGACTACAACAACCACCAATCCCAAAATTAATAGTTCCATGATCAACCAACAACCAAATGCTACTAAGATAACCTGGAATATACCAAGTAACTTCTAGAAATCCGCAACATATCAACAAATGGAGTGTTTGGTAACAAGGTTTATGGTGGTGAACTATGGAGAATTTGGTGTGAATCCTCTAAGAATCAAAGTGGAAATTATTTAGATTCTGGAAATGGATGGTATGTAGTCTAGATATGGTGTTAGAACTCTAGAAATTCATGGTGGAGAGTGGTTGTTCATGGTGGTAAGAAGGGGTGTTTGGATCATCGGATCCTAAGATCCTCACCATTCGTTCTTCCTCTCCAAAGTGATTTAGAGGTTGTGTGTGTTAGAGATGTGTTGGTGTGTGTGTCCCTGGAGTTTTGGGGGATATTTATAGGGTAAATTTTACTTAAAGACCAAGAAAAGGATGAATATGGTCGACTTTGAGGCTAAATTTATGTTTTTAATGCATCAGACTGAAAGTGCGGCGCACATTTATATTTGTGCGGCGCACTTAGGGTGTTAATGCAGTCAAAGTCATTATTGAAGAAAAGTGCGCCGTACATTAGGTAAAACCGCTGCACTTTAGGAAATTTTTAGCACTTGGCCTTTTTCAAGGTTGTAGATAATTGAATTCTCTTCGCGTGGCTGCTTGAACCAACTAAAACGGAGTTCGTATGACCGAGTTATGGCCAAAAACAGTGAACAGGTGTCGAGAAGCATTTAGCTTGAGTTATTTCTTTGTTTAAGCTTCAAATCTTCTTGTATTCTTTCGTTTTCTTCCATGACACGTATCTAGAACCTACAATGACAAATATATTCTATTCTATACCAAAAGTTCTTATAATTAACCAATAAGTATACATAAAAGCATTGATAACGCATATAAAAATATGTATAATTTGAGCGTTATCAACCGTCGACATAAATTTGTACCAATAAGATGTTGCGTCCTACTTTTCTAGTGAATAGTGTTGGATCGACTGCACCTTTGGAGAATTCTTGTAATTGTAGAAAACTATACAACATATCATACCAAGCGCGTGGAGCTTGTTTAAGACCATAAAGTGCCTTTTTAGCCTGTACACGTGATTTGGCTTGTCTGGATCTACGAATCCTTCCGGTTAAGAAACATAAACCACTTCGCGTAGCTCACCATTTAAGAAATCCGTTTTGACATCCATCTGATAGATTGTTATGTTCTTGGTGGCAGCATTAGCAATGAATATACGAATGGATTCTATTCTGGCAATAGGTGCAAACGATTCCTCGAAGTCTCTTCCCTCCTCTTGTCGGTATCCTTTAGCAACTAATCAAGCCTTGTATTTGAAGATCCACTGCAATTTGATCAACATTACGAGATCTGGACACGGTACTATTTCCCATACTTGCAGCCTCTCGAATTCATGTATTTCTTCTTGCATTGCATCAATCCAGGAGGGTTTGAGCATTGCTTCTTTATAAGTCTTCATTTCAACTGAAGTAAGAAAGGCATCAAAATAACACCATATAGCGTCAGTCTGAAGTTGATTTCTGGTAGAGACAGAGCGAGAAGGATCTCCGATCACATTTGCTATTGGATGATTCTTTGTCCATTTACCAAGACGTTTAAATGGAGTGTGAGATGGCCACACATTAGATGATGATCCTTGAGAAGTTGTGCCTTCATAAAGAGTTTCATGAAGTGGATCATCATTAAAGTGTAGTGTTTTTGGGGATCCTTCAACACCTTGAGATATAATTAGAGATTGTTCTTGTTCTTGTGTTGATGGGATACTTGTTGATGGTGCATCTTGGTCAATTGAAGTTGACACAGGTGAATCGAATACATCAATAGCTCTTGGTGTATTAGCTACTTGAACTGGAGAAATAACACTCAGTGGAGGATTGAAGTATTTATCGAACATGGGTTAGAACAAACAATCCCAATAATTTCTAGTTGGTGGATAAAAAGGTTGTTGAGGAATAGGTTTTGGTACGAGTCATGAACTGGATGTTGCAGGAGTCATAAATTAAAGCCCGTGTCCTGAACTGAATTATTCAAAAGCCATTGCTATCAGCTCATCAAACGTTACATAAATAGTTTCCATGATTTTCTGGTTCTCCTGTTATAGATTCTGAAAGCTTTCTTTGAGAGCGCGTAACCAACAAAAATACCAGTATCCGCCTTTGCATTTAGTTTACCAAATCTTCACTATCATTGGTCAGATAACAGAGTGAACCAAAGACATGAAAAAATGATAAATCCGGCTTCTTGTCGTGCATCAGCTCATATGGAGTTTTTTTTGTATCGAAGACGGACCAGGGAACGATTTTGGGTATAACAAGTTGTATTGATTGCTTCGGCCCACATAAATAATGAAGCTTTTGAAAATATCAACATTGTGCGAGCAGCTTCCACTAGAGTCCGGTTTCGTCTTTTGACAACGTCATTTTGTTGAGGAGTGCGAGCAACAGATGTTTGATGCGAGATGCCAACATTTTCATAAATGTCTAGAAGGGTCTGATTGACAAATTCAGTTCCATTATCTGTTCTAACATTACAGACTATGACACTCAAACGAACTTGAATATTTTTGATGCATTTGATGATAGCGTCAGGAGCTTCATCCTTTGATCTTAGAAATTTGACCTAATAATATCGTGAGTAATCGTCAATAATTACCAAGATGTACTTTTTCCCATTAATGCTCTCCACACGCATCGGGCCACAAAGATCCATATGCAGAAGATGGAGTTTCTCTTGGTTAGTGTCTTCAGCTTTGGGTTGATTAGAGGATTTCTTGCTTTTGCCTATTGCACATGCTGAACAAAGATGATATTTCTTAAATTTAAGCTTTGGAATGCCTCGTGCAAGACCGTATTTGGCTAGCTTATTTAGAGTACCAAAGTTGAGATGAGATAATCGACAATGCCATAACCTATAACAACCCGCAATTTTTATCAATGTAATTATCCATCTATTAAATTAGATGCACTGTAATTATCTATCTATTAAATTAGTTGCACTGTAATATCCATCTATTATATATATACCACATTTTTATAGGGAAATTTTTGCTTTATCTCATTATGCAACGTAACTTGCATCTCTAAAGTAAACGAGCTCACACAACCTCTACCAATGTCATATCTATCTATGTTTATATCATATAAACATCCTAATATGTCAAGTCTATATCTTAATATCATTTTTACCAAGTACATTATTCATTTAATGTACTTTTCAAAACGTTATATCAAAACAAGCATTAAACGTTAACGTTTACATCAAAACCCTAATTATATGTAATGTATACATATAAAATGAATGTGCAAGCCCCTAAAGCATGTGTACAAGTATCAATACACAACATTTGAATATCTTTTCCCTCCTGAATCAAGTTACAACTTTCTAAAGCATAATGTACAAGCTAATCATGCCTAAAAACCTAATTAGGTCATTTAAGCTCCTAAATCATGTTTAAACTTTACCACCACTTTAGCACAAGGTACAAGCACTTAATGCATGACTTCTAAACCCTAAATCTAAACCCTAATTCGTCCTAAAACCCTAATTTAAAACCCTAAACCCTAAATGAAACCCTAAAACCCTAAATTCATTTTAAACCTAAAACTAAACCCTAAACCTTAAAACTAAGCCCTAAACCTTAATCCTAACATTAATTCTAACCTAAAATATCATTAATCCTAAACCTAACTCAATTTAAACACCTAAAAACCTAAACCGTACCACATTTTAAACCCGACTACCATTTACACCACTTTTACTATTTTTTAAACCAAGCTACCACCCTAGCACCTCCATGACCTCACCCTTATGTCACCAAGCAGCTTACAAGTACCTCTATCACCTCCCTTTGTCACCAAGCAAAAGAAAGCACCTCCATCACCCTTGTGGTTAGCCGTGGCCTTCAAAACACCTCAACTCTCATATCTAGTTCCTAGCTCTAAATACTCATCATATAGCCTTCAATAGTCATTACCTATGACCCTTGGCCACTACTCCAAGCTCTAAACTTGGGCACCAAGGTTTTCGAGTACTATATATAGGCATACATACACATACATTTCATTCACACCTCAAATTTCATCATACACTCAAATGGAGTTCTAACTCAGACCAAGAAGGATCAAGTGAAGTCCCTAAGCTCAGAATAGAAGCCAAGAAGCAAGAAAAACGAAGTCTTGAAGCCATTTCTAGGCGTACGAGTCATAAAAACCCATTTCGACCCATTTTAGCTCAAGTAAGCCTAAGATCTTGTTCCATAAGCTTATAATATGTATTAGAATGTTAATAATACTCATAAGATCATATATGAACTCTTGTTTAAAGCCTTGAATCCTCAAACCCATGTGTTTTGATTAAAACCTAAACAACGACCCGATTTGATTTTCTAGCTAACGAATCCTTTTTTTAAAATTTTGTACGTTAGAACATCTTGTTTAGCTTATTCTAATAAGCCATAACTTGCAATATCCATTTGGAATTCTAAAAATAATGCTTGCTGGCTTTTGGATTGTTTTGCAAATATTAAACCTATATTTTACCTTCCATGAAATAGGGGTATATATCGTAACTTTCTGAAATTTATAACTAAAGGGGCTAAAAATGTCATTATTCTAAAGTTATAACTATAAGGACCTATTTTGCCAAGTTTTAAAGTTAAAGGTCAAATTATATATACTATATATATAAAGACAAAACTGTAAAAGTTTTATAAATTAAGGGTTTTATATTTGCCAATTTTGCAAACTTAAAAATATAAATATCCTGTTTTTATACAAGTATAAAAATATATATTAATATTATAAAATTTAATTGTATAAAAACCCGATACATTTGTCGTTATTCTCAACCGATCGACGCATTATAAATAATTACTTTATATATTTACGTACTTATCATCGACTAGCTTTTGAAAAACTTACTATCTTATCGTATCCGTTACTAAGGAATTTCATATGAGGGGTTCCATTTTGGGTATTTGTTTGACGAGTTGTTGGGGTTATTGGATTTTAAAGTGGCCATGACTCCTCAAACAAATACTACGGCCTCTGGATTATGATAGCCCGAATAGTGATACAATATTTTCATAAATTAATAAATCAAGTGATACGTAAACTTTATTAAGTTTTGAAAACATAAACAATCAAACTTAAGACTTGATATATCACCCAGTTGCGTGGACGAGGAGCCATTACTTTCATTTGATATTACTTTTGCCATCAGTCAGATTTCTCCTGTACTATTAGGTGGTTCATAGCCTCACTTTTAAATCTTCTATTTTATAAACCCGTGAGGGGGATACATGCTTTAAACCATGAATACAAGTGTTTTCTAAATGCATGATATCCTGATATATTATTGCATCTGTTGTCTAAGTCCCTTTATGCCAAAATACCCCCACCATCATGGACCATTAATCATTTGCGAGTGAACGCGAATATTGTGAATAGGCCTATTGGGATTGACGAATCCCGTTTGTTAGCGGATAGGTAACCAAACGCACTATATTTGAAACTCATAGGTATATGGCAATTACCTACACGGGGGCCATTATCTTTATATATATATATATATATATATATATATATATATATATATATATATATATATATATATATATTATATATATATTTCATTATAGTATATTACACTAGTCAGTTTGAGTGCCATGAGCTTAGACACAATAATACTGTTTTCCATAATAATTATACTCATTGCATTATTACTTTTTAGGGGTGTATAATCAAAAGTAACCCACTCTTATGATGACTTGTATTCACACTATTTATTATAAACCTATGAATTTCACTCACTTGTGTGACCTTTTTGTATGTTTAATAACAGTAACTGAACATCTTATGGCACGGAGTGGCACGGACTTGAGATGGTTAAACTGTTATCATTCAAACTTTATGTTTTCATATAGATTTTGGGACCTCTGTTTGTAAAAACTTGATAAAATATGAATGATAAACTCATCTTTTAAAAAGGTCTATTTCAAGTGTTTTCTAAGATTTATGACAGTTGTACTATGACAATAATACCTAGATTAGCTTCGTGCTATTTTGTCAGAAATGGTGGTGTTATAGATTGGTAATCAGAGCCATGGGTTATAGAGAACAAGGTGTAAAACCTAAGTACTTTCTCATCAAAGTCCTTTGTGCCATAATCTCCTGAATCGTATGTAAAGTAAATAACTATTATAATATTTATTTAATTAACTCTTCTGTTTTTACCGCTCTGTTGTTAACAGAGTGATGTCTTCTCCCAACATCTACTTTCGATATTGAGGTATTGCTTTTTCCTCCAACTTTCCGGACTATATCCCGGCTTCCCCGGACTATGTCCCAGCTTCACTAGGAAAAACTTATTCTAGCTCTTCAAATAACTCATTTGGTTTAGTTCCAATAGCTTCACCAACTCTTTTACTTTTTCATAATGACCCTATATGAGATCCCATGAATGCCATTTTGCTAATAGAATCCACCTATTCCACACAACTATTGTGCCTTATTACAATGCTATCACAATGTTTAATCCTCAGAATTCATTTCTTCCTGGGAAATTATTGTCACTAAGAAAAATCAAAGCCATAACCAATCAGTCTCCTTACTCTGCCCTACCTCAAGAATTTAAGATGGGAGAAAGCTCTCGTCTTAGACAAGTTGGAACGTCAGAGGAGCAATTGAGGAAATTTGAATCACCTGGAATGAACTCTCTCTCGACGCATTGAGCAAATAGAAGACAAAATAGTACGGTCTCAGAAAAGGTCGGGTGATTCTACATAAGATTTCGAACAATCTGGAAACTGAACTCTAAAAGCTCATGCTTCGATTGCTAAACTTCAAGAAATCAAAGGAATACAACAAGATTGCTTTGGTGCCTTGAGGATTGCTAATCTTAGAACAAATCAACGAAGAAATCCAAGTCCGTCACAGCAGACAAGGAAAAGTCTTCTGGAATATTTACAATCAATGAACTCAGAACAGCCAGAAAGGACCATCGACTACTAGTTGAGATACTAGTTAAGCTTTTAACCTAGCCACGAGGTTGTGTGGTATATATAACAACTTGTTCAAACTTTGACTATGTACAGTACAAAGGCGATTTTGTTTCATGATATTAATACGAATGGCCCCCAATCCTGTATACCTTGATTGTTCATATA
This sequence comes from Tanacetum coccineum, assembly GCA_026074375.1. Classification (NCBI taxonomy): domain Eukaryota; kingdom Viridiplantae; phylum Streptophyta; class Magnoliopsida; order Asterales; family Asteraceae; genus Tanacetum; species Tanacetum coccineum. The sequence continues at coordinate 33,633 of BQNB010023117.1, read as the reverse complement.
CGATATATCCATCCTAACATCAACTCTCTTATATTCTTTCATCTCCGTCTCCATCGTTACTGAATCATACCATGATTTTAAATAAATATAGATACATATTTGATATGAATTATCTATGATTTCGATATCACTATTGTGAAATGTTTTTTTTGAACTTTAATTCTTTTAAGACTTTGATATCATTCTTTATTTACGTGTTATTTATGTTGATAGAATGCTCCTAAAAGGCTGTCAACATCGAGCACAGCCATGACTCAGGCTGCCTCAGGAAACTAGTTGCTGATAGTGTTACACAGCCTCTGGAAGCACAGCCGCCTAACATGGCAAATACTGATAATACAAACAAGAGAAGCTCTGTGCAAGAAATGTAGCTAAAAGAGCTCATGAGCTGCCAACCCATCTAACTTCACAGGTTATGGAAGGCGTATTGGTCTCATCCGCTGGTTTGAAGAATGAATCAGTGTTTTTCCCTGCAACTTTACCTTAAGACTACAAGGTGAAGTTTGCTACTGGTACTTTAACTGAAAAAAGCTCTATCTAATGGAATTATTTTGGGGCCCAACCTATTAGGATAGAACGAAGTTACAAGATTACTGGAGTTGAATTCAAGAAGCTTTTGATAAAGAAGTACTTTCCCCGAACTGAGGTCCAGAAGATGGAAGACGAATTTTACCATCTGACTGTGAAGGGGAATGATCTCAAGGCATATGTGAGAAGATTCCAGGAATTGGCAACCTTGTGTCCCACTATGGTGCCAGATTCTGAGAAAATGATGGAAGTTTTCATCGGGGGATTGCCTCGAAGTATTGAAGGGAATGTTACCGCCTCTAAACCTCAAACTCTAGAGGAAGCCATTAACATAGCCCAGAGGCTAATGGATCAGGTAATAAAGCACACTCCGGTGCAAGTATCAAGTGATCACAAATGAAAGTTAGACGACAAAAGAACTTTCAACAACAACAACTACCGCAACGATAATAACAACACCTACCGCAACGATAATAACAACAACTACCATAACACCAACACCAACAACCGCTACAATAATCACCAACCACAACAGAACAGAAGACAGGAAACCTTCAGGGCTTATGCTGCCACCCTAACTGAAAACAATAGGTATACTGGAAACCGTCCCTTGTGTAAGAAATGCACTCTGCATCACATAGGACCTTGCACTGTTAAGTGTAATACTTGCAACAAGGTGGGCCATCTGACCAAGAACTGCAAAAACAAAGGGCCAACCACTAGAAGTAATCTGCTACCAGTGACAGTTACTTGTCATGCATGTGGAGAGAAAGGGCATTATGCAAATCAGTGCCGAAAGACCACCAACAACAATGCCCAGGGAAGAGCCTACATGCTGAGGGATAGGAATGCTCACCAAGACCCGAACGTAGTCACAGGTATGTTCCTTCTAAACCAACATCTAGCTAGAGTATTATTCGATTCTGGGGCCGATAAAAGCTTCGTATCCATATCTCTTGCCTATATGCTAAATATTCCACCCATTACAATAGATACCTTTTACGATACCGAAATGGCTGACGAAAACCCAGTAAGCACAAACACTGTTATTCAGGGTGCAACTCTGACCTTGTTAAACCAACCATTCAAAATTTATCTTATGCCAATCAAACTCGGTAGTTTCGACGTCATCATTGGTATGGATTGGTTATCTAAGTATCATGCTAGAATTATATGTGACGAGAAAGTCATCCACTTCCCAATCAAAGGTGAAACTTTGATCATCCGAGGTGACAAAAGTAAAACCCAACTAAGTCTCATATCCTGTATATAAACCGAAAGGTATATATCTCGAGGTTGTCATCAGTTCAATCTGCCTAAGCTAATTCAATAATCATTTCAAATGTAAAGTATTATATGAGGGACCAAAAATAAGTCATATAATGTTCTCATAGACGAGCCTAAGTAATAATTGTATGCTTAACTTTGTAATACCATGTAAATGCATTTGCAAACAAGCATGTTTTTCACCCCAAACAAATATTATGTAAAACAAGTATACATGGGATATGAAACTCACCTCGATGTTGTAGATCGATTGCAGGAATGCGCATCTTTAAGCGCCAGACAAAACGGTGACTGGAAAGGCTTACGGACTCACATAAGATTAGTTGTCGGTTTGCTATATTAACGGTTGAGATATTACCTAATAGAGCTCTAGTGTCTAATGTTTTGGGTTTTTCAGATGAATGAGTACATTAACGCGACAGTTGATAAAAGATTCTAGATTTTAAAAGTTGTAATAGCTTGGTGGTTGGTTAAACTAAAATAATTCAAGAAGTAAAACGCAAAGGGTGTAATATATTCCGATATATATATTTACATAATGAAAAATGAGCCATGTATATAAATTCATCAAGGAATTATATAATACAAGATACACAACCAAAATGAATATACCTCGAAGCATATATATTAACTACGACATGTGTTATATCTAAAACGGTGACAATTAAAATAAATAGTTTAATTTTATAATACTTTCCAAGTATTATTAAGAAAGATGTATGATAAATAAAGATAACTAAATAAATTCGACACGTGCACGAATATCTCCTAATGATTTAATAGAAAAGTTTATTTTTAAAAATAAGCACGCACGTTTAAAGTTTCGGATTTGATAAATGAAATCTTAAAATTATGCTTACGTTTGATTACCGGTCTTCACGATATAATAATTCACTTAAAGCATTTAATTCGTCTCCTTTTCAGGATAATATGTAAGTAGATTTGTAAAAGTTTACTATGTGTGAGCGATTTATAGAATATCTCAGCATGGGACTTATTCGTTTATTTGTGTTTTCTTCATATTAACAAAAGTAATTATTTTCCTCTGTTAATGATATCGCAATCTATGTTGCTAACCACAATCAACCCCTTAACAGTTTTTATCCCCAAATCCAGATACCCTATTTGGGTTGTAAAATATACAAAATGAATATAACAAATAATTCACTTATTTAACCAATTTAAACCACAATTTTAGATCGGTTTTTTGTTTTTTCATATATACTATATATTAGTGATTCTAATTATATTATTATATATATAATATATTATATTTAGACACACACGAATCTTTTGAGTGTTTTATTATCTGACTAAACAAATGGTCATAATCCTCTTACATACTAGGCTGAAACGCAGAACTCAACCATAACGCGCCTCTTGCGGTATGCTGCTACGCCAAACACCCCCTTATGAATTTTTGATAACCCATCTAACACTCCTTTATAGCGCGACAAATTTTTTGCTCTAACGACAATCTACACTCCTTTATATGTTTTCTGCTCCCCGCACTAACACTCCCTTATAAGTTGTCTGCCTCACATCCACAAACACTCCCCTGATGCATTTTCTGCTCCTCAGCCATACGCACCTTCTTTAACTCATGTTTTTGTCACATACCAAAACACATCCTTGTGGGTTTTACTGTCTCAATACCAAAATCGCAACCTTTGATGCGGGATGATGTGTCAAACCAAACACACCCTTGTACGGATTTTGTCAAACCAAACGCGCACCCTTGTGCGGATTCTGTCAAACCAAACGCACCTTTGTGCGGATTCTGTCAAACCAAACGCACCCTTATGCGGATTCTGTCAAACCAAACACACCCTAGTGGTGTTTATAACAACCAAACGCACCTTTATGCTTTTATCACAACCAAACGCACCCTTTTATGGTGCCATTAAACCCAACGCACCCTTGTGCTTTTATCACAGCCAAACACACCCTTTTTATGGTGCATTAACCCAACGCACCCTTGTGGGTGGTCTGTGTCGGGCTGGCAGCAACAGAGGTGTGACGATGACAGAGAGGTGGTGGTGCATCGTGGTGATAATGATGGGGTGGTGGCGTGATGGCGTTGTGGTGATGATATTGTTGGTGGGTCGGAGGTGGGTAGGTGATGGAGATGAGGGCCGCGATGGTGTTGGGGGTGTCAGCGGCTGGTGGCTGACTGAGAGGAGGTGGTGGCATGTTGGAGATGATGACGATGAGGAGATGATGATGGTGGTGTAGATCTATGGTGGGGTGTAATGTTCGTGGTGAGGTGGGTGTGATGCGGCTGCATAGTGTGAAGATGATGTTGATGATTGTGACAGAGGTGGTTGGCGTGGACGGCAGGGGAGGTGGTGGCTCCAGGACTGTGATGGGCCCCGAATAAATGATAGATGAGAGGGGAAGAGAGAGGCTATGGTTTGTAACAAAATGAAATGAACCCTAAATGCAATCTATATATATAACAAAGTTAAAAAAACAATGACAAGTGTATAATAATTTGGGGTTAATGGTGAAAATATTACCACAGGGACCATAACTGTAAATTTTAAAAAATAATGGTTCGGGACTCGTTCAGGCTAGTTAGCGGATGATTCAAAACACGAAAGTTTCACCATTGCGTTCAAAATAATTTTTCCACGAAATGAGTATTTACGCGACTAGTATTTTATAAAATTTATTTAAATTGATTATTATTTATTTGTGTATCACGGTTAAGCTTTGTTCGACAATCAGAAACAATATGATGAAACTTTAATGACCTGAATAAGTCACGTTAATTGAGCAAACGTTTTTACATAAAATGATAAATAATTTTAATATATTTATTTCAAACGGTGATAATTAAAAGTAATTTAATTTTATTTTTAAAAATGGGTTCCCCCCCAATACGCGTTGTTTTCGTTTTCAAAATTTTACGAGGGTATTTTAGTCATTTTCTGCTTGTTTTCGGGTCTCGGGCAAAACTAAAAAGTTGTCCGGAATGTCGTTTTACATCAAATTGCTTAGAGTCCGAGTCGTGATATACCATGTTCTTGCGGGTCGCGTTTTTGATTTTAGTTCAACTTAAAAATTAACTATATATCTTCTAGTTTTCAGGTCAAGAAATTTAAGTTATGAATATATATTTACCACCTGAGATATGTGTAATAATAATATGATTTATTATTAATATATGTTCTAAAATTTTACCTGTTACGCGGTAATCTTTTTTATGTGACAATAAAAGATCAAGAGTCAAAAAGTCAAGTCGGACCCGAAAAGTCAAAGGGTAGCATGGTTATTTAAAATTCTAAAAATTGCCAGTTGTGACACTAATGGATCAGGTAACAAAGCATACTATGGTGCACGTATTCATGTGATCACAAACGAAAGTTTGACGACAAAAGAACTTTGAACAACAACAACTACCGTAACACTAACACTAACAACCGCTACAATAATCACGCGAATCCACAACATGAACATAAGGACAGAACCTTCAGGTCTTTGCTGTTCACCCACTAACTATAAAACTATGGGTATCTTGGAAACGGGCGTCACGGTGTATAAAAATGCAACTCTGCATCAACTCATCTATGACCTTGCTACATGTTATAGTGTAATTCTGTGTAGCAAGGGCGCCAGATTGACCAAGAAACTGCAAAAACAACGGGGTCTAGCACTGGGAAGTAATCTACTACCAGTGATAGTTACTTGTCATGCATGTAGAGAGAAAAGGCATTATGCAAATCAGTGCCGAAATACCACCAACAACAATGCCCAGGGAAGATGCCTTACTATGTTGAAGGGATAGAATGTCCCAGACCCGGCGTAGTCACAGGTATGTTCTGTCTTAAAACCTACATTAGCTAGAGTATTATTTGATTCTTGGAGCCGATTAAAAGCTTCGTATCCATATCTCTTGCCTCTATGTAAATATTTCACCCATTAACATAATGACTTTTACAATATCAAAATGGCTGACGGAAAACATGTAAGACAACAAACACCGTTATTCAGGGGTGCAACTCTGGACTTTGTTAACAACTCCTTCGAATTGATCTTATGCGCGCGATCGAAAATCGGAAGTTTCGACGTTTCATCTTTGTATGGATTGGCTATCCAAGTATCTCAGATGCTAAATTATTTGTGACTACGAGAACGTCATCCACATCCCTAAGTTCAACGGTGAAATTGGATCAATCGAGGTGACCAAAGTAAAACCCGACTAAATCTCATATCTTGTATAAAAACCGAAAGATATATATCCTGAGGTTGTCAAGTTTTCGTAATCCAAGTAATGGAAAAGAAGTCAGACGAGAAGAGACTAGAAGATATCCCAGTAGTCAGAGAATTTCCGGAAGTTTTTCTTGAAGATCTACCTGGCCTTCCTCCCGTTCGCCAAGTAGAATTCCAAATCGATTTGATTCCAGGAGCAGCACCTTATAGATTAGATCCTTCAGAAATGCAGGAACTATCTAACCAACTTCAAGAATTATCAGACCGATGTTTTATCCGACCAAGTACTTCACCTTGGGGAGCTCCTGTCTTATTTGTCAAAAAGAAATACGGATCTTTCAGGATGTGTATCGATTACCGGTAGTTGAATAAACTTACCATAAAGAATCGTTACTCATTACCCAGATTGAGATTATATTGACCAACTTCAAGGTTCGAGTGTTTACTCGAAGATATTAAACTTAAGATAAGGCTATCATCTAACTGAGAGTCAGGGGATGATAGATTATCCCAAGTTGTATGAATTTCAAGTGATGCCATTTGGTTTAACTAACGCACCTGCTGTATTCATGGATCTCATGAACCGTGTGTGTAAACCATACTTGGACAAATTCGTAATAGTGTTCATCGATGATATTCTCATCTACTCTCGTAACAAAGAAGAGCACGCAAATCATCTGAGAATAATCCTAGAATTACTCAAGAAAGAGAAGTTGTATGCCAAGTTCTCCAAGTGTGATTTCTGGATTCGTATCGTGCAATTTCTTGGACACTTAATTGATAGTCAAGGACTTCATGTTGACCCCGCCAAGATTGAAGCAGTTAAGAATTAGACATCTCCTACTACACCCACAGAAATACGTCAATTCTTAGGACTTGTCGGCTATTATCGGAGATTTATCAAAGATTTCTTGAAGATTGCAAAGTCTTTGACTGAATTAACCTAGAAAAACAAGAAGTATATCTGGGGCGAAGACCAAGAGTCGGCTTTTCAACTACTAAAATAGAAGCTATGTGAAGCTCCAATCTTAGCATTACCAGAAGGAAATGATGATTTTGTTGTTTACTGTGATGCATCCCATCAAGGTTTGGGAGCGGTGTTAATACAAAGAGAGAAGGTTATTGCATATGCATCCCGACAACTGAAGCCTAATGAAGAAAACTATACCACTCATGATCTCGAATTTGGAGCAGTAGTGTTCGCTCTTAAAATTTAGAGACACTATCTGTATGGCATCAAATGTACTGTGTTCACTGATCATAAAAGTCTTCAGCATATCCTTGATCAGAAAGAGTTGAACATGTGACAACGCCGTTGGCTAGAATTGCTTGCAGATTACGATTGTGAAATTTGCTACCATCCTGGAAAGGCAAATGTCGTAGCAGCTGCCTTAAGCCAGAAGGAACGAATCAAACCACTCCGAGTTAGATCATTAGTTATGACCATTCATCCAAAATTACCATCACAAATTCTTAAAGCTCAAACTAAGGCAATCAAGGAAGAAAACATCAAGGCTGAAAACTTACGAGGAATGGACAAAGCATTTAAAATACATCCTGATGGAACTCGTTGTATTAAAAACCAAAGCTGGTTACCATTCTTTGGTAATCTAGGAGACTTGATCATGCATGAGTCTCATAAATCGAATGAAGAATACTAGTAATCTTTGATATTATATAAGAACTAGAGAGAGAAGTGGGTTGGAAAGTTTCTAGATAGAGAAAGATGATAATACTATTATGTGAGTAAAAATAAGAAATGAAACAACAAACCACCCTCTCCAAGGCATAGAGAGGGTATATATACTTCATACATGGCCGGCCATGGGCCTTAACGGGCTTTCCATGGGCCTTGGGCCAGACTAACTTACTAGACTAATCATATAACAATCTACGGGCTAAGACTATTACAACTTGGAAGTGACCGATACTTTTCTTGTTTCCAACAATCTCCCCCTAAGGGAGGTCACTCAATTTTACAAAATTTAACCTAGCATACTATGCTATATCTCTTAGTCTTCAGCTCATAAACTTGACTTTCTCTTGCGAATATGTTGTAGTAATCTTTGACTTTAGGCTCGAGCTTGTTCCTTTATCTTTACTTGTAAGTGGAGATGTGATCTTGAGCACTGTGAGATCATCAACCAAGCATAATCTCGTTTCGCCATCTTGTGACTTTGTCATCTTGTGATCTTGTGACTTCTGGACCGACATGCTCATACCATTCTTGATTTGTTGACTTGGAAAGCTTTAATGTTGCATCTTTCTTGAAATTCTTTAACTTTAACACTTCGTCACTTCGAGAAAGACGTTCGGTATCAGAGTAGCGGAAGTCTTAAAACATGTACTTGAGCTTTCATGATGTCTTTATGTTTGTCGGTCTGGTATGAGCATGTGGCTATGAATCTTGTGAGCCAGCTGGAATCAGGTACCTTCACCACTATCTTTAAGTATCCTGCATTAAAACAGTTAGCAATAAAGCTGGGGGTGAATATGGCTTTGTCATTCACCTGTGTTTGGTTGGAATAACCTTCAAATCCGTGAGGATGGACTTGTGATCAGGTAGATTCAAATTAAGAGGAATCTCCTTGACAGGATTTCTAGCTAAAGTATAGAATCTTTCTAACACATATGTATTAGATTCATCAAACTCAGCATGTTCTCATTACCGGAACGTCTCAAAGCAGACAACACGATAAGAGTGAACCAGTGAGTTACTGTCTCATCGATTGAAATAGAAACATAGATTTGAAAATCACTCGACGTGTCACTTGCTAAAGTGGTTTTGTGACATATCGAGAGTGTTAAACATTTCAAAAATTCATCATCAATCGTCAATTCATATCCTGGAACAAGTTTGATTCTTATGGAATCACACCATCGTTTCTTTCCAGTTGTCACAAGTTTGATTCGTATAGAATCGCACAAGTCACCTACCATGAGCTTGTTTGATGTTGGCTCAAGCAGGATTTCCATCTTCATTGTGAATGAAATTGCCCGGATGTTCTGGCAAAATCACAGAATTTGCCGTAGGACTCTTTATATATTTCTTGTTATTCACATTGTGTGACTTAGCAAGCAGAATTTGACAAGTGTCCTAATGAGATTTATGGATGATCTCTTTTGGCTCTAGACTCAATAGTGCACTTTGATTTTAGTGATCGGAGGCTGGAGCAGACTGCCACCTTTTCAATATCAACTAACTCGGAGTGAGAAAGTCAATAGAAATGCGTGTAATCTCTGTGAGAAATGAAACAAGAGTCTTTTGAGAGACCTTGAGTGGCTAGGGAGGGTTGTGCATAGCGTTACTGGGTCCATGACAATCTTCAATGTCAGACAACACCTTAGTGTTTCCGACAGTTTATGTATTGACCCGGTTTCTGCCTAAGTGTATGGAGGGCTTCTTTCTTTACACCATTTATCCTTACATTTCTTTTTCATTCTTCAACCCCTTCAATGCTTACCGAGACTTCATAACTAACACCTTGTTGGGTTTGTTCCAGTGTTAGCTCTATCTCAGTCGGCATTATTCCCTTTTCTCACTTTTCTCCTTTTATCATACCTAAGGACTTCTACACTAACTAGTGGATATCCCTGGTAGATTGCCTTTGGTTTTGGCTGGATCATGGGATTTGAATACCTATGCCTAACCACCTTATATCTCCATAAATTTAAGAACATGGCCGGTCTTTTGGGTATTCCATCATAATCCTTCAAAACCATTGAAAATTCAATCAAAGTGTTTGATATAAATATCAAAAAGATTTACACTTTGAGAGTTTTTCATTATCACTAAAAGCTCCCCCTTAACATGTGCATTGTAATCGTAGTACATGTTAAGTGTGGAGTGCATTGAGTCCATTTTATTTGATCACATCTTTCAATACAAATTAGATCCAGGTTAATCACATTTTCTCCCCTTATCCAAAATGTTAACCCCTTGATATTTTGGATATCAATTGATTAAACGTTCGGACAAAATGTTATATGCTACCTATAAGGAACATTTTAATGCTCCCCCTTAATTTTTGAGGGTATATAAGATAGTGCTGAGTACAATAATTTGAAATTTTTTGAATTTACTAAGAAATTCTTGAAAATTTTGTACTCGAGCACTCCTTATTATCACCATAAGTCTATACTACATATATACATATTCACATGTTTATTATGTACTAGGATTGACCTTATAAAGATGAGGACAACATATGATAAATCATATGGTCCTTTCGAGCAGCCGAAGGTCTCCCCCGTACGGTCTTCCTCCTACAAACTTCTCCAAGCTACGCATCAACCTTCGATCTCTGAGCTTTCTGTTAATGGCACTTATCATCAACCGAGCTCTCCTCTTGTCTTGTGGACTCCATCATCTCTTCGGCAAATAATCCATCTGAATTCCGGTAGCAATGTCGTTGAGAGTTGTAAGAACATGGTTAAGTGTGCCATTACTGAACTTGTGAAGTTCATCAGTGCGCATTAACCCATTTCTGCTTAATTCGTCTTGATAGATAATGCCTTGGACGTTAGGATAGCCGATGTAGGGAGTCATTTTTCTGAGATCAGGTTGTGTTGTGTCTGGTCTTGTGAGGTTGATCTTTTTCTGATAACTTTCGACGACCAACTGTAGATCTTCCACACGTTCTTGAATGACAATTGATAAGTGTAAAATACACATATCCGTTTATACGTAAAATAACCCAATTAAACCCAAAACAGATCAAAAAATGGCCAAAATATGCTTGTTTTAGTGTTTTGTGTGTGCAGGTACGGATAAGTCAAAAATCACAAGAAAACAGTCAAAAATGAGCAAGCACGAACACGAGATTCAGAAGAGTACAAAAAGAAGCCAAAGAAGTCAAGCCTCAGTCAAATCCAGTCAAAGAAAAGCCAAAACCCTAGCCCATGCCCTTTTATATCAACCACAAGGGCCAATATTGCAAATCCCGGTTCTTTATAACTTGAAAGAGAGGCAAGAAAGAGATGGGCCATTTGTGTAAACTTCCCAAAGTTCAACAGTTTTAACTGTCGAAAAAGGAGCGGGAACCCCTTTTACTATTCATTGTCTCCCCCGTTTTCACTGCCATGGTAAAATCAAAGGGCAAATAGAAATTAAAGGGTGCGTTGGTCAATTCAAGGGAGCTCAAGCACAAATGCAAGGACAAATTAGTCTAATCAAGGGGATACTTATCATAGCTCAAGCTCAAAGGCCACGTAATCAATGGAGAAGCACAAATTTAAGTGGGTTTTTGTACTAAAACTCTCACAAAAGAAGCACAAACGTCACATCAAGGGAATGACACGCTGGCAATCCTCAGGTGTCCAAAAATTGATCCAACGACTACAATTGATGATCAAATGATTGAAGAAATGAATGGCAGAGATTAAAAGTTTGGAGAGCAAGGCAAGAGGTCCTAGAAGCTTCAGCTTGGCACTATAAAAAGACCTCACTTCTCACACATACATCATCTAGTTTTTTTTTAGTCGCTTTTTAGTTTTTATTAATTGCTAGCTTAAATTCGTATTTCCTTTCCATGTAATTTTCCTTTTTCAAGTAATGTAATCAGCTTCTTTAGTTAATGAAATTCAGTCTTTAGTGTTTTAAATCTCGTTTTCTAAACTCTCATTTTAAGTCATAAGCTCTCTTAAATAAGCTAAGTTGTCTCATAAGCTAATAAGCTCATTTAAAGCTCTTTCAGTCTATAAGCTGAAATAGAGCTGTTTGAATTCAGTATTAATCTTATCTAAACCTTTAATTAGTTTAAACTTACATGGATCTTATTGGATTTAAGCTTTTGGAAGGGGATCTTACCTTGGAAGAGATCCCAAGGACTTATACTCTAGCTTATTCATAAGCTAGAGAGCTTGTAGCTGCCTTAATTGGTTCCTTTTGTTTAGCTAAAGGATCAAGTAAGTTTCTCTTTTCATTAATCTCTAATTTCAGTTTAAATTGCTTAGTTATAGTTTATATGCTTAAAATTTGCTTAATTGCTTATTCTCTTTGCTTAATAGTGTTTAAATGTCTCTTCTAGTACTTATTAGTTGTTTGTTTTCATCTGTTTTTGCTTAAGTAGTTATAGATCATTAGTTATTAACTTCTGTCATAAATATACATAAAATCCAAAAACATTAGTTTAATTAGTTAAGATCTAAGAATTTTGCTTATTCAGTTGTCTAATCATGATTGTTAAGTTTGTTTTAAGCTAGTTTTTATCTGGTATTAAGTACTTGTTCATTAGATTTCTCTTAAAAAGCTTTTCTCAAATCTGTCATAATGATAAAGGGGTGTTTGGATTAGTGCACTCTTGATTTTGCACTAGCAGTACTAACCTCAGTTAGTACTGCTGAACCTTTACACTAGCAGTACTAACCATAAGTTAGTACTGTTAGCTTAGATTTTAGTTTAAATTCAGTAGTGTTAAGTTTAGTTGTAGCTTATCTCAAAATCAGTTTTAGCTTCCATTTTCTAGCTTAATTCATAGCTTAATTCTGTTCTTTAAAATCAAGTTGCATCAGCAGTACTTTCACTTGAAAGTACTGTTGAACTTTTACACTAGCAGTACTAACCTCAGTTAGTACTGCTGTGTTCTCAGCTTAATTTAGATCCGGTAATTTTAGGATTTAGCTTATTAAATTCAGTAGGATTTAAGTTTTAATATAGCTTAATACAGTTTAAGTCTTAATTTGCAATTTCTAGCTTATTTACTTAGTCTAATTTAGCTGTCAAAAGTCAAAAAAACCTGAAAATTCCAAAAAAAAAAGTAGGAACTTAAGTAGAAGATTTAATTTGATACTTTAGCTTTTAATCCTAGTTTTTATAGCTTATTTAGATGGATAATAAGTAGTTTGGTAATTCCTTAAAGTTTTAGAGTCTAGTTTAGCTTTTTAAGCCTTTAAGCTCATTTGAAATTTGTGCTCTCTTACTTATTTTCTGAGTTTGCTTATTTCATGATCAATTTCAGTAACATAAAAGTAGTTTAAGCTTTAGTTTCTTTTCATTTATAGATTAAGCATATAATAAGCTCTTAGAAACTTCTTTCCTTTTTTCTATTACTTAATCTAGTTTTGAGTTTTTATAGCTTATTTTCTAAAATCAAGGGATAAGCCTTCCTTACTGTAACAGCTTATAGATAAGTTCTTTGAGAGCTTATTTGTAAGTTTCAACCCAAGTAGCCTTTATTAATCTTCCTCCCCATTTTATGTCTTCCTTTTCAACTTTGCTTCTTTGAGTTTTTTCATTTTTAAGCTCTTTAAAATTTCGAATGCTTTATTTGGAACTTAGTTTTGTTGTCGGGATAGATTCTCAGGGTAGAAGTGTAACTTTTCGATTTTATTGTTTTAGTTAGTCCCTCCGTTAGTTTGTTAGTTTCCCCATTCGTTTCTTTGCTTTTGACCCATTAGTCCCTTAGTTAGTTTTTAATTAAGTTAAATAGTTTTAATTAATAATTAGGGTTAAGTTTTAATTAGTTTAATTAAACTTTTATAAAAAGATAAAAATTAGGGCTTTTATTTTTAATAATTTTCTTCACTTTTTCTTCATTTAGTGAAAATTTAGTTTATATTTTTTAGGATATAAAAATTTGTTTATTTGCTTAATTGCCATTATTTGTTGCTCTTATTTCGTTGTAATTGGATTATCCAAAAATATCTTTGCTTCATTCAAATCAGAATCCGAACTAAAACGTGGTTTCAATCTCACTAGTCATTGGGGAAACGACCCGGGTGATCATACTTGCCCGGTTTAATATACGTATTATATATTATATTATATATATTTTTGAGAGTGAATTTTATCAAGGGTAACTTGGTAATTTTCTTAATTTCTCTTTTAAAGTATTATATTTTATAAATATTTTTCGTGTATAAAACTACCAATCAGGCACAAAGGCTTCCAAGCCCTATAAATAGCCGAATTCCACATCCCTTTCAAATCACACATCTAATTTCATCATATACAACAATGGATTCTTAACTCAGACCAAGAAGGATGAAGTGAAAGTCCCTAGCTCTGAATAGAAAGCCAAGAATCAAGAAACAAGGAGCCCTTGAAGTTCGTTAATAGGCGTTACGAAACCGAAACCCCATTTTGACCCCATTTAGCTAAAGTAAGCTAAGTTCTTGTCCATAAGATTAATTATTATTGTATTATAATGTTCATAATACTCTTAAGATCATATATGAACTCTTGTTTGAAGCTTTGAATCCTCAAACCCATGTCTCTTTATTAAAACCCTAAAAACGACCCGTTTTGATTTTCTAGCTAACGAATCCTTTTCTAAACTTTTGTTATGTTAGAACATCTTATTTATCTTATTCTAATAATCTATAACCTGCAAATATCATTTGGAATCCTAAAATAAGCTTGATGGTATTTTGGATCTTGTTTTGCAAAATTATTCCCATTCATAGGGGTTATTCGATAACTTTCTAATAATTTATAACTAAAGGGGCTGAAATGTCTATTATTCTAGAAGTTATAACACTATAAAAAGGACCTATTTTTCCAAGTTTTAAAGTTAAAGGTTTAAATTATATATACTTTATATATAAAGGACTAAAGTCTTAAAAGTTTATAAACCAATGGTATATATAGCCATTTTTGCAAACTTGAAAATATAAAATATTATATTTTTATACAAAAATATAAAAAATTATATTAATATTATAAAACTTGATTTTATTAAAACCCGACACATTTATCGTTATTAATCATAAATCGACGCTTATTAGCCCTTATATATTTAAGTAATTTCTCATTAATTACTTTTGAAGAAACTTAAAAATCTTATCGTATCACGTTACTAGGGAATTTCATATGAAGGGTTTCATTTGAGTTTTCATTTTGACGAGTTTGCTGGGTTTACGATTTAAAGTGCCATGGTATCCTCAAACGATATACATGGCCTCCTGGATTTATGATTATGCACGAAACATCGATACATTATTTCCATAAATAATCAAACATATCACGGTTAAACTTTATGGAAGTTTTAAAAAAACACTAAACTTATCACACTAAGACTTGACATAATCGTAAATCACCCTTTTCGGTTGCGTGACAAAGCCGTTACTTTCACTTGATATACTTTTGCCATCAATCAGATTTCTCTATACTTTTAAGGTGAGTTCATAGACTCACTTTTAAATCTTCTATTTCATAAACCCGTGAGGAGGATACATGCTATAAATCGTGAATACAAGTGTTTTCTAAATGTATGCTATCCTGATATGTTATTGCATCTATTGTCTAAGTCCCTTTATGCCAAAAGACCCCCACCATTATGGACCATTAATCACTTGCGATTATATTACGTGAACATGAATATTGTAAAATAGGCCTATTAGGCTTGACGAATCCAGTTGTGTTAACCGGAATAAGTAACCAAATGCACTATATTTGAAATTTTGTTATATGGCAATTACCTACACGGGGGCCATATCTTTATATATTCATTTATTGATTATACACTAGTCTGTTTGAGTGACATGTGTTAGATGCTAATATCTATTTTTCCATAATAATTGTATGTGTTGCAATTTATTACCAGCTTATGGGGTATAACAACGTAACCACTGTTTGATAACTTGTATTCAACTGTTTCCATAATTAATTATATGTATCGCAAAATTATTACACTTATGGGTGTTATAACAACGTAACACTGTTATGTAAACTTGTATTCCACTGTTTCATATAATTGTACTCTATTGCAATTATTACACTTATAGGTATATAAATCAACGCAACCCACTCTTTATAATGACTTGTATTAAACTATTTATTATAAACCTATGAATTTCACTCCTCACCATATGTTTGACTTTGTTAGCATGTTGATCTCAGGTAAACTGAAATCATTTTCTTATTGCAACGGGAGTGGCACGGACTGAAGAGGGCTATACTATGTTATCATTCAAACTTTATGTTTTCATGTAGAATTTGGACCTCTGTTTGTAAAAAACTTTGATAAAATACATGAGATAACTTATCTATTTAAAAAATGTCTCTTTTGAGCGTTTTCTATGTTTTATGGACTGTTTGTACTATGAAATAATCCCAGATTAGCTTCGCTTGCTATATGTCATAAAATGGGGGTGGTGTTATTATATATTGAGTTTATAACAGTATAGAACAAGAAAATACCAATTTTTTTTTTTTTTCTTTACCTGTTGTAGCACATAAATTGCCATAGGCTTGGTAAGGGATCAAACCTCCACCGCTAGGCGCAAGTACTAATAATTACTATCAAAGAGGTATTTAAGGGTTGTGGGGTGTAGGTGTATGATAACAATAATGAAAACGGAAACGGATGGGATATTTTTGGGGTGACTTTTCTGGGTAGATTTGGGGTGAAGTGGTGAGTTAATTATTTTTAAGAATACACGTTGATTGGGTTGTTAAGCCAAAGACTCGACCACTCGGACAAAGATGTACAAACTTACACCAACTCTAACATTAAAATCTTTTCTTTTTTTATTTTTATTTTGGTATGAACAAATACATAATTTGAGGTTTATAAAAACATACCTCTACACTTGGAGTTTTTTACACTAATACATAAGTTAACTAATGGACCCTAAAATTGAGGTGGATAACATAACAGGAGATATCGAACAAATTATGAGTGGTTATGATTTAACTTTTCTTTCCTATGTCTTTAGCAAATAAATACTACCATGGAATCTCAATCGTCCCAATATTGTTATACATCGGATAGAGACTTAGCAATAATGTGTACTCAATAATTCTTAGGGTTAAAACAATATGGTACTAAAATGAGTACATACAAGGAAGGTTAAGGCGATTTGGGCGTAACAATTGGTTAAGGGTAACAATGCTCTTCATTAATAATCTAGAGTCCACTGAAAATTTACAAGACCGTGAAAAGGATAGGCTCGGAATGGTGTACTAGGGAAATCCTGCATTATGAGTGCATGGCAAGGGTGTGGGATAGTTATATGATCAGATCGGTGACTTCCATAATAACAAATACAAGTTTAAAACATGGGTTAATCCTAGTGCCTCTTATCATTTAGCAAATCCTAATACTCACTATGCGATCTCGGGATGCATCACAAAAACTAGTTCTAGAATTTAATATACTACCGGTACACTCTCATATAATTTTAACCGGTGCCAATGCTCTAGAAAAGGCGACAAAATCACATACGCACGAACTGTGGAAACTAGAAGGGGGGTTGAATAGTTTTTACCGTTTTTAAAATTAAAACTTAAATTGTCGACTTATGTGAACTCAAGAGATATATACAAGTGTATATGATAGCGATGCAATAAATAAGTAATTAATCTATAAAATATAAACAAGTAAAGATTAGAAAGATCAAACCAATGACACAACATAAGATATACAAGATGAATGATTATCACAAACGTGATGACACAACTAAACTATTAACACTTGAAGCTTGATGTCTCCTTGAGTGTTCTTCACTAAAGAGTGGAATGAGTTGATCACTTATAATGGATTATGTAACAAGTATAATGATCAAAGAATATAAAAGATAAAAGATGTATGTGAAAAATATTTTACAAGAGTTGTCTAAAATGAAGACTTAAGGTTGCTATTTATAGGCAAACCTTTGAAATTCAAATGCTGGCCCAAACAGCTGGACGTTGCGACCCACGGATCCACCTACACCTGGATCCGTGCCTTGTTATGGTGGATCCGTCCGAGGAGCTGGGACAACATTTGTCATTTTATGATTAACCCCAAATCTATAAAAATATTATTTTGTACTTATTAAAACGAGTTTAATAGATTCTTCTAGAACAAAATATTTCTTATCATGAATAAGGAAAGATTTTCTAGATTTGAAAAGATTATTTCCACTTATGGTTAATCTTATTTTGTCTTACATGATTAATATAACTAGCTTATAATTAATCATATGTTAACTTAAATCATTTAATTAGAAAAGGTTTATGCAAATGATAATATTTTTCTTTGATCATTAACTATGTTTAATAATGCCATATTCATACCTTAAGTGATTTGTCGGCGTCAAGTAAAATTTTGACTAAATAACTTGTTTACGTACACTTTTACGTAGTATGACATTATATTTCTTATTATCAAAACATGAAGATCATTAAATATAAATATCATTTTTGCGCGAATATTTGTATTAACAATCTCCCCCTTTTGATGATGACAAAATATAAACTCATGCTTATTTAAAAGTTACTAAATAAGTATTTAGTGGATGAGTTTACATATCTTCTCCCCTTTTTTGTCGAAGCATAAAAGATGTTTGTAGAGCCTTTACTTGCATGTACTTGTTTTGACGAATGCTAAGTGACTTGGTAACAAATGCAAAGTAAAAAAAAGACTAGATACAAAGTGCTCCCCCTTGGTGTATACTCCCCCTTGCTTGGGGCACCAAGTAATCGAGCTATGGATGCTACAAAACAAAGTTAGTAGGCAAGCACATATATATATGGCAATCACAAATGCACACATATACAGTTTACACAATGGACATCCAATCCGTTAATACAACAAATGAAAATAATGTTAAATCCATTATAAGGGATAAAACATAAAATTTGGCATTAAAGCCATTACATGATAAGCTTAAACTAGAAAATTAAAGAAAACAATTAAAAATCCTAAATCTTATGATAAGATCTTGTCTTTCTTATAATCCAAAGGGTTTGAGGTATCATAAGAGTAGATTTAGTGCGGAAGGTATGGTGGGTTTGAAGATCCAAGATGATGTTGGATGTAGGAGCAAATGAAATGAACACCTTCTTGTAGGCTTTGAAGGTGATTGACTTTGTTGGTACAACATCTACATATATGTAGATGAGGATTATGATTGGTGATTGGGATTAAATGATCAAACTTGTTACGGAAAGAGGGTGTGTCATTTTATGGAGTGTGTTTTTGAATGTATTCGAACATGAGATGCATTTCATGTAATAGTAACCTAATTTCACGAATGATGAGTTCCCAATCCTTAATGTTGGGAGGAAGATTATCTCGGAGGATAATGGTGGGATTTGAGCAATTTTGATGACTTGATGGAATGCAAATGTTTTGAACGACGTCTCTAATATTTGGAAGGTTAGTTTGATAAGAGACGTGTTTTTCACTAGTAGTGTTCAAAAGTTCTAATGAACATTCCTTTAAGAAGATACATGTTCCTTTGTATGGAATTTGAAGGACTTGACCAAAATTTTCAAGTGACATTATGAAATCTTTGTCTCGAATGGTGAATCCAATTGAAAGAGACATATTACGCACATTATGAATTAATTAGAATTTGCGATAGAATTCGAAGATGAAGCGAGGACAAATATGACCGTTTGAAGTGAGGAGACAATCAAATTGAATGGATTTGATTTGATCGATGATGTCATTTCCAAAGGTGAAGGAGGATTCAATGTGTCTTCCTTCATGAATGAAGCAATTTCGAAGGGTTTTAAAAGAGCTTTTGGCATTGTTTGGAGTAGACCTTTGGTGATGGATTTTTGGTATGTAGGCTTTAGTTCTTTTGTAGTCGGGTTTCATTATTCCAAGCAAAATTAAACCTAGTAAACTTATAATTTGAATATACATAAATATATTGAAGATAAGTTATGATATATGTATGTGATTCATGTACATGATGTATGTTCATTTTGCTTTATCTCATAAGACAAGTGAGTCAAGATAATTCATTAATTGTAGATCTTGAGGGTTCATTCATGAGAGAATAATCGTTTTTGATTTGTATTAACTATGTAGATAGATATCACTTGTTTAGAAAAATTCCCAATTGTGAGTTTTTGTTAAAAACACATAACTTGGGGTTTTTAGCGAAAAATTGACTTTTGGCGAAACACATTAAATGTGCATTCCAAGTATGGAAGGATTAATTGATCTATTTTTTAAAGCCTTTTTCCTTTTATGGAAATAAAATTAAGTGTTTCAAAATAAAGATTTAGAAAAGAAAAACTTACAATTATGATTGTAGATATCTTGAAATGTATGGATCTATCATAATTATAGCTTGAAATGATGTTGGCGGGAATGCTAAATCTTGGGTGATATGAGAGGTAGGTGTTGGTGTGTTATTGGAGGAGAAGGCAAGTGGTCCAACCATTTAAAAGTAAGGTATCCTATTGACTCACGGATCTACCTAAATAACGCACAGATCTCCATATGGTGGATCTGTGGTTTGCATGTCTCTAAAAATACAAACAGAGTTTATTTTTGAGCAAATTGAGATATGGTGTTGTGTTTTTAGCAATTGGAGTGTGTTATACTTACTATTAGGAGTATGTGATATAATTTTCGGAGTCGACGTCTAAGTTTTGAGTGAACCGTGCAACTTGTCATGAATTTTCTGATGGAATTTCATCGTAGTCGATCCTACTAGGAGTGTGTTATCTTTTAGCATAAGTTTTGACCATTACTAATAACACAATCATTTATGAACATTTAGACTTAACAAAACATCGTCAACACAAGTGTGAGTTGCAATTCGATGATTGTCCTTTTCGTCTTTTTTAATCGATTTCGTAATTTCATGTATTGACCATACATGTAGACTTTGAAAATATCTATGGTCATGTTATTGATATTTTCTTTATCTAGTAAAATTTTAATCTCGATTATATTCATGATCGGAAGTTTCGTAATTGGAACTAGTAATGAGAATTGTCATCTTTTGAATAATGTGTAATTACTTCATTAGAGTTTCCCCTTACGATTATTTTAGGATGGTGAAGGATCACTATCCATGATAAGTTCCATCATTCCTAATCCTAATATTAAATAATTAAATAGTTCACGTTTTAAAGGTTTAGTAAATATATCGGCTATATGTCTTCGGATGCAACTTTCTCGATAGAGATATTGCCCTTTTGGACGTTATTGCGTAGAAAGTGGTGACGAATTTCTATATGTTTAGTTCTAGAGTGTTGTACGGGGTTTTTACTTAAGTCGATGGCGCCTTTGTTGTTGCACATAATCGAAACGTCGTCGAGGTGTATGCCATAGTCGATGAGAGCTTGTTTCATCCATAGTGCTTGTTGACATGCCTTTCCGGTGGAGACATATTCAGCTTTGGTCGTGGAGATAGCAAGGACCGTTTGTTTCTTAGCCAACCAAGATGTTAAACAACATCTCATGAACATACAAACGCCAGTAGTGCGTTTACGATTAACGTAATCGCCCACGTGGTTGGAGTCGGCATAAACTACAATTTCTATTCCGGTTCCTTTTGGATACCATAATCCTAAGTGACTAGTTCCTCTAATATACCTAAATATACGCTTTACGGCTTCTAAATGGGTAGTCTTAGGATTTTCTTGAAAACGAGCACATAAGCAAACACTAAACATAATATCGGGCCTACTTGCAGTTAAATAAAGTAAACTACAAATCATACCTCGATATTTAGAGCTATCCATAGAGTCGACTTCATCGTCCTTAGTGAGCTTGATCTACGTTGACATCGGCGTCTTGGTTGGTATGAAATCTTCCAACCCGAACTTCTTTAACATCTCCTTGATGTACTTGGATTGATTGAAAAAGATCTCGTCTTCCATTTGTTTGATTTAAAGACCCAAGAAGAAGTTCAACTCGCCCATCATACTCATCTCAAACTCGTCGTGCATGATTTTCGCAAAATGATAACACAAGTTTTGACTTGTGGAACTAAATATAATGTCGTCGACGTATTATTTGAACAATAATAAGATGTGACTTTGATTTCTTAGTAAAAAGTGTGTTATCGACCATTCCCATTGAATACTCGTGTTTTATCAAAAATGCTTTTAGTCTATCATACCAAGCTTTAGGAGCTTGCTTAAGACCATATAAAGCCTTCTTAAGTTTATAAACATAGTTTGGTTTTTGAAAATCAATAAACCCCGGAGGTTGAGCACGTAAACCTCTTCGTTTATAAAACCATTTAGAAACGCACTTTTTTTACATCCATTTGATATAATAAAAAATCATTTGCACAAGCAATAGCAAGAAGTATTCTAGTCGACTTTAATCTAGCTACCAGAGCATATGTTTCATCATAATCTATACCTTGTTGACTATATCCTTGTGCTACCAATCTAGCCTTATTTCTAGATACTATACCGTTTTCATCTAATTTATTTCTAAAGACCCATTTTGTTCCTATGACGGACTGACTTATAGGTAAAGGGACTAATTCCCAAACATTATTAGCTACAAATTGATTTAGTTCTTCTTGCATAGCTACAACCCATCTTTCATCCTTTAATGTTTCATTGACATTTTTGGGTTCTATTGTAGATATAAAACAAAAGAAATTACTATGATTCTTGGACTCTTTAATGTTAATAATTTCGTCAACTTCTATCGACTCATCTTTTTCATTATTAGTATTTATTATTTTGGTATTCTTTCTAATGGCTTCTTCTTTACCAACATCATCATCAACCAATGGTGATAATTTGGTAGGAGGAGGACTTTCATTGAATGTCACGTTGAGTGATTCTTTGATTTTCATTGTATTATGTATTATTTAATACTACATAAGCTTTACTATTTTGAGAATATCCTAGAAAAATACCTTCGTATGACTTTGGGTCAAACATGGTTAGATAGTCTTTAGTATTCAAAATGAAGCACTTGCTTCCAAATACTTTAAAATATTCTAAATAAGGTTTCCTACCTCTAAATATTTCATAAGGGGTTTTTCCTAGTATTGGTCGAATTAATATTCTATTTAGTATATAAGTTGACGTATCAACGGCATTACACCAAAACTTTTATGGAATGGATTGTTCATTAAGCATAGTCCTAGACATCTCTTGTAAGGTCCTATTATTTCTTTCTACTGCCCCATTTGATTGTGGAGTACATGGAGCCGAGAAGTTATGAGTAATGCCTTATGCATCACAATAAGCTTCGAATTGTACTTCATTATCAAATTCCGACCATGATCCGTTCTAATAGCTATTATAGAACTACCTAGCTGGTTTTGAATTTTCTACTTAATATTTCAAATTTTTTTAAAAGCTTCATTTTTAGTCTTTAGAAATCTAGTCCATGTATACCTAGAATAATCATCTACTACAAATAATGTGTATAGATTACCTCCATATCTTTTAATTGCCGATGGACCAAATAAGTCCATATGTAATAATTCTAAACATCTTTTAGTGAAAAACCATATTTTTAGCTTATGACTTGATAGCTTTGCTTCTCATTTTTTAAGCATCACAAAATGTTTATAATATTTAGCTTAGGTAAGTTTCTAACTAACTTCTTTTAGAGGATCAACGATTAAAATTAAAACGCCATATTTGCATGACCGATTTAGTCTTCTATGCCATAAGTAGAATTATTCTACTACCGTGGCTGAGACATAATTTTTCTTGAGACTATTTATAATTTCTTTAGTTTAAACCATTTTTCCTAATCCCTATTTCCTTGGTTTACCATTCTTTATTATTTCACTACTTTTTCGTGAATAAGACTTGACATTTATTGTCACAAATTTGACTGACACTAAGTAAGTTAAAAGCTAAGTTATCTACGTGTTCTACATTACATATAGTGAGAGAGTCATTAGAGATTGTACATTTGCCTATAATTTTTCCTTTTATGTTACATCCAAAAACAACATTACCTCCGTCATATACTTTGTAGGTAGAGAATAACCTCTTGTTACAGGTCATATGTTTGGAGCAACCACTATCTTTGATCCACTCATCGATTCCAGCCATGTCTAAGCATTACCAATTTTTAACAAAACAAATTCAAGTGTTTGTTCCTAATGTCTCAATGGGGTCTGAAAATGTTAGTGTTGTTACATCCTTGCATTTGTTGCAATGATTGAGATATTGAAATGGCGATTCAATTTCCATACTGTACGAAGTCTTGATTTTGTTGATTTGTTTCAAATTATAGGTAAAAGTTTTGATGATATTGGTTGTCAGAGTTTCTCCTAGATTGAGGTAGTGTTTGTATCTGGTGGGAAGGAATGATCCTTCTTAGGTTGGAGTGGTTTTCGATCTAGCTCGGTTTTTGACATAACCTATACCGCTTTTAGGTGATGGTTTTAAAGATGGTTTCTTTGACTCATCAATGCTATTATGTATTAGTTTCTTCCTAATAATAACAAAATCTGATCTAGAAGACATAGGTGGACTAAAAACGTGTTATGTCCCCTTTTCACCATAGGTGTGACTAACGGATCCAGATAAGGTGGATCCGTGCAACTTTATGGTGGATCTGTCTGTCGCCCTTTCAGCGGACGATCCAACGAAACTCATGTTTTTAGTTACGTTTGTTGATGCTTTACTATCATCAAATCCTATATCTATTTTACAACTAGGTGACTTTTAATTATTTACCATTTTTCTAAGTGAATTAGCGCTTTTATCAAATTTAATAAATTTTACCAAATTTAACTTGAGTTTCTTTAAGTTTTGCGTTTTTTGTTTTAAGTTCTTCACATGACTTACACGCAATCTTAGTATCTTTACTTCTCTCAAGTTTTTTAATTTTATCGTTCAATTCTAAAATTTCTTTTTTTAAAAGGTCTCTTTTAGTTTTCAAAATTTTATTCTTGTTAATGATTTTTAAGCTAATTTCACATAAGCTATCGTACTCTATTTGCATACTATCCTTATCAAGAGAAGATGCGTCATCACTATGATAAGAAGAGTTAAGAGTTACCTCATTCGACGATTTTGCCTTAGGCGTCATTTTCGCTATCGCTCCAAGAACCTTCAATGAAGGCCTTTTGATCTTTGTTGCGAGATGGTTTTGGACAATCGCCAATGAGATGATTTGGATCACCGCATCTAAAACATTTATATTTTATCCAAATCCATAAGATCGATTCAGCTTTAATGTACAAATATTACGTTAAAGATCTTGGGTGACTTGGCTTATGATACCAATTGTTGGAAACCAAATGGGGGGTTGAATAGTTTTTACCATTTAAAATTAAAACTTAGATTTGTTCGACTTATGTGAACTGCAAAGATAAACACAAGTGTAATATGATAGCGATGCATAAGTAAGTAACTAATCTACGAAATATAAACAAGTAAAGATAAGAAAGATCAAACCGATGACACAATGCTTATAGCGGTTTCTCGGCTATGAAGCTCCCTCTTCGCCCTAGCTCCACTCCCAAAGGTACCCAACTGAGAGTTAATCATTCACTATGTCCAACAAGCTCCCTGTTAAGGCGAAGAAAACCATACACCGTCGCTTACAATTTTTCTGGTACTAAGCTAAATAACTGATTCTACTTCGAGATAGAACCAATCTAACACACTATGTATATTATGGCCTAAACACTAACCTATCATACACATATGATTACACACAACACCACAACACAAGATATAAAAGATGAAGTGATTATCACAAACTGATGACACAACTAAACTAAAAACAATTGCACAGCTTGAAAGGCGTCTTTCCTTGAGTGTTCTTCCATCTAAGAGTGAAATAAGTTTAATCACTTTGTAATGGAGTATGTTAACAAGTATAATGAGCAAGAATTATACAAAAGATTGAAAACATGTAGTAAAAATATTTGTCGAGAGTTGTTTAAAATGAAAGCTTAAGGTTGGTATTTATAGGCAACCTTTTGAAATTCAAATTTGTCCCAGGGAAATGATTCGTGCGACTCACGGATCTCCCATACCCTGGATCCGTCCCGTGTATTTGGTGGATCCGTGGGTGGAGCTGGGACAACATTTGTCATTTTGTGATTAACCCCAAATCTATACAAAAATATTGTTTTGTACTTATTAAATGTATTTTAATAGATTCTTCTATAACAAAATATTTCTTATCAAGAATAAGGAAAGATTTTCTATATTTGGGAAGATTTGGAAAGATTGTTTCCATTTATGATTAATCTTATTTTGTCTTACATGATTAATATAACTAGCTTATAATTAATCCCATTGTGTTAACTGTAAAAATCATTTGATTAGATAAAAGGTTTGTATGCCAAAATGATAATATATATTTTTTTGATCACTTAACTTATGTTTTAAATAATGCCATATTCATACCTTAAGTGATTTGTTGTCGTCAAGTAAACTTACGTCTAAATTACTTGTTTACGTAAACTTTTACGTAGTATGACATTATATTTGTCATTATCAAAACATGAAGATCATTAAATATAAATATCGTTTTTGCGTGAATATTTTTATTAACAACAATTTAAGTTTACCTCATGCATGACATCACATAAAATCTTGAAAAAATCTTAAGAGATACAAAATATATGATTATAAAGCAAAAATTTCGTATTTATCTATCAGTTAGCCGGTACCTTTAGATTTCACTAGCCGGTACCATTTTTGGAAGGTACCGCCGAAACCGGTGAAAAGTAAAAAGCCGGTACCTTTGGTATACACTGGCAGGTACCTTTCTTGGAGGGTACCATGGGAACCGTGCTACAATAAACATATTTTGCCAATAAATACCAAGCCATTTCTCTCATTTCAGGCATCCATTCATATACACATTCTCTCTCTCTTTCAGTAATCTTTGATATCAGATCAAGATAATTATCATGTTTTAGTTTTTGGTGATTTTTTAATAGGAGATGATGTAACCAAATTATGAATATGGAATCAAGCCTCAAGTTCAATTGTCGCAAGCATTCATCATCATCTCAAGATCTATCTATTGAATTTAGATCATCATTCATTCATTACATTCATCAATCAAACACCTTGTAATATGTAGAGGTTATATAGGCTATTTCTAGGGTGTTAGAATATGGGATTTAGTTTTGTGTTGAAAGGGATGCATGGTTAGTTCTATCGATATTAGAACTCGGTATTTAGCTTTGTATCGGATAAAAGGGTAAGCGACGTAAGGTTAGTTCTATCGGTGTTAGGACTTGGTATTTAGCTTAGTATCGGATAAAGTGTAAGCAACATTGTGAGGCTTCTCCACCAAAGTAAGGAGCTTGTGGATGTAGTGTTTACAAACTCTCGAGTTGGGTACTCGGGAGTAGAGTACGGCAAGGAAGGAGTCCTTGCATCCGAACCACTATAAATATCTGTGTCATCCGTATATCCTTTATTTTTAGCGTACTTGTATATACATAAACTATTATATAATATATAATAATATATAATATATATAATAAATAATATATTAAATAATATATATATATATACATACATGTATGTATATACCATACATGCATGCTATAAACATACATGCATGTATATACATACATGCATGTATCTACAAATACTGCATGTATCTACATACATGCATGATATCACATACTATGCATGTATCTACATACATCGTGAATCTACATCCATTCATGTATCTACATACATGCATGTATCTACATACATGCATGTATATACATACATGCATGTATATACATTATATACATACATGGTAATTCTACAATCTATACATACATGTTTATATATTACCATACATGTTACATATCTACAGTATTATAACATATATATATATAATATTATGATAAATATGTTATCAATCTGTTCTACCACTAAATCTAAAAAATCTTTCAAACAATTAACAAAATAAATTAAAATGGTATTTTTAATTGGTAAAACTATTCAACCCCCCCCCCTTTCTAGTTTTTCCACATGTAACTTCTAAGCTCCTTATGAATTATTATTACCTAAAAAAGGAACTCGAAAGTGTCAACATATGGTTGGTGATTTTTATGCAGGTTCATATCATTAAATATTGTTGTGAAGTACGTGTAAGACATATGTGTGAATGATATATGCAAGCACTTAATGTAACACACATAGAAACAGCTGAACCTCGCGACACGAACCACACGATAGGCCGGATTATATTCACCCAAGGTCAAGAATCCAGGGGGAAAAAGTTGGTCTAAACAACTAGTATACCAACTACAATGGGTTGGGGCATCAACCCAATAGTACTATCAATACCTCTCTGTTGGCTCCAACCCGGAGTTAAACAGTTGTAAAAGAATAACGAATAACACATTAAGGCACATATTGCAATACGAACGCACATCTTGTCCGCAAAGTATGAAAAATAGTGTAGCACAAGATAAAAGTATAAAATGTTTTGAGCATTATTTTCCTCTAAGAAAAGTACAAAAATAGGGCTACAAAACTCACCTTAGAACGTAAATTAATGAGTCAATGAAGCAAGTCTTGATATATAGATTGGCCTAACCGCGACATAAATCAATAAGACGCCTTAAGGTCACAATGATATGCTCTACATGAACATGAATTTTGTAAAGTTAAATCACCCATATAAACTTGTGTATAAGATTTATTAAAGTCTTCAAATAAACTATTAGGAAAATGAGTGAAAATGCTACTTTTCTAGACTTAGGTTAAAAGACAGATTCTGCTAGAAATGTTCAACTTTGAAAAGTCATAACTCTCTTAATTCTTAACCAAATTTAGTGAAACAAAGTCCGAAATTTAGGTTTATATGTTAGCTTTCAAACCCATTGGCCTTACTCAATAATTTAAAGCTTTAGACCTTTAAACTGTGGTTACAAGACACATGTGTCAGCAGCTTTACCTATTGGACACTTGTATGCATTAATTCGTTTTAAAATACCAAACCTCAACCAAAAATTATGATTTCTAGATGAAAAGCTTCCTAAGACATTATAGTATAACAGTATAACATGGTTAAGAGAGATTTGCAAAAAGGGCTTAGCAAAATAGGTTAAACATGTTCCAAAGTAACCCTTATTTTGGACAGAAAACCCTAGTTTTAGTATCTTTGTTTAAATCAATATTTTATACAACAAATCTAATAGAGTAAAATGAAATCTATGCATGACATGATAAATAAGTTTAATATAAGTTTATAGAGACACTTACATGAAAAATGAATGGAGTTTGATGATCGTGAAGTGAGATTGGACCAACCCGAATACTATAAACCCTAGATGTTTACTACCAAAACCCTTGTTATCCTTAGAAAACCCATGAAACTTGTTGTGCCCGTGTGTGTTCAGACAAATTAGATAGGGAAGGGATGAGTATTTACGTGTGTTGTTTGAGTGGAATAATGATTTTATTTATAGGGTAAGATGGGAAGTAACTAGTTAGTTACTTAGGGGTAACTAAGTAGTAATGTGTTTGGTTGGCTTAAGAGGGTCAAAGAGGACACAATATGAACACAAGTACCATGGGGAAATAGTGTGTAGCCCTTGAGGTATGCTTTTGGGTTTCTAATAGGGGGTTAGGTGGCTTGAAGAGTTTCCTAGTGGTTCTATGGTTTGTCCATGGTGTGGTGGTGAAGTCAAGGAAACAAGGAGGTGATGTT
Organism: Tanacetum coccineum; assembly: GCA_026074375.1. Classification (NCBI taxonomy): domain Eukaryota; kingdom Viridiplantae; phylum Streptophyta; class Magnoliopsida; order Asterales; family Asteraceae; genus Tanacetum; species Tanacetum coccineum. The sequence continues at coordinate 4,306 of BQNB010023117.1, read as the reverse complement.
ATTGTGATATATTAAGGAATACCATGGGGGCGGTTTTGAGGTAAGAAAAGAGGGAAATAAGAAAAAATTTAAAAGTGTATAAGTGTTTAATGTGTTAATAAAAGGTGGTGAATTGTGTTGGGTATGTTGTGCATGCATGCATGAAAGAAAAATGATTTACACGTGAAAACATGCGTACACAATGAATCGAATCCATATGATCGCCTAACAATGATCATCAGAATGTTAATGTGATTGCTTAGCGTAGACTAAACTTTAATCTAGTGTGGTAGTTCACGACGTAAAACGTCCAAAGATGGTTCTAGTTCTGCGCGGGATAACCTAACGGTTATGAGTAAAGTCTATTATCTACTTGTTTAGAATAAATCGTTTTAATTTATGAATAAACGTTAACCTGAAAGTGTTAGTTGTCACAGTCTCCCCAAGTTAAAAGAATTTCGTCCTGAAATTTAAGTATTAACTAGTACTACTTATGAACATGTAAGTAGATACGGGTACTTAAGTTTCATCTGGACCTCTCGTTCCCAGGTAAATTCAGGTCTTCGCTTTGAGCTCCATCGGACCTTGACGATTAAAAACTTGCTACGTTTCAACTTCTTGATTTCTCGGTCCATAATCTCCACTTGTTCTTCTACGAAGTGTAACTTAGTGTCTATTTTTAGTTTCTTCGAACAATACATGCAAGGTTTCATATGCAATACATTTCCTAAGATTCAACATGATGAACGTATTATGGACGCCACTTAACTCCTGAGCTCATTTCAGACGATAGGCTACCGGACCGATTCGCTTAGTAACCTCGAATGGTCCCACAAACCTTGGTGCTAACTTACCCTTTTCCCAAAATGTACAACTTTCCAAGGCGACACTTTGAGTAACACTTGATCTTCGACACAAAATTATAGTGGTTTTCATCGGTTATCGGCACAGCCTTGAATCTATCCTTAATTAGAAAGATCTTGTCAGTGGTTTCTTGTACGATCTCGGGTCTAATCATTTGACTTTTCTCGACTTCGACCCAAACAACAGGCGAGTGACACTTCGTTCGTAAAGTTCTTCAAACGGTGCACACTTTATGCTAGTATGATAACTATTGTTATAGGAGAACTCGGTCGACGAAAGATGAGTATCCGAATTTTCTCTGAAATCAATGACACACATGTTCTTAATGCTCTTTGCAACATTTGCCAAAATTACGACGTGAAATGACTACGATTTGAGATGGTAAGTTGTACTCATGATCCAAACGTGTTTCCCATGCTCTTTGTCAACATCTGCCAAAATCGCGACGTGAAACAATATCGCGATTAAACGATTATTGATACAGGGAGACGCCATGTCTTGCCACCACTTTCATTGATTAGAGATCCTGTCCAATTTTTGCATCTTATAACTCACAAATACCTAAGAAAATTGACAGACTTAGTCCATTTCTATCGACAATGACCCAGATTGAATCGTGCTCATCTACTAAGTACTTAGGCAACACATTTGACCCATCCTAACTATAACACAACCTGATGTACAACAATATTTTTTTTCCAAAATCCCATTCTAATTAGTTATACAACTAAACGGTTTACTCGTTCTTCAATACTAAACTTTTCATATGAAAGTTCAATATCTTATATATATACGATTAGAAAATAGTAACAACATTACCTCATGATCAATGTGTCCCTTGAGTAACTTTAAAACTAAGCAACCCGGGGTTCAAGTTATTTGTCACACTTCATTTATTTTTAGTCTCTGGTGTTGTCAACGACACTTTGAGGGGTTTAATTCTTTCACAAATTCATCTACAGCGTAATCCACTGCGTCTCCAACGTCTCCCCACGCGTCTCCATGGTCCATCCATGTGTTGTTATGTTCTTGGCATCACTTATATTCTTAGTCTCTAGTGTTACAGACGACACTTTACAGGTGTAATTTCTTTCCAGCAAACGTCCACGACAGTCCATCTCGGTCTACCTGCGGTCCATATGCGGTCCATGGCGAACCATGTTGTGTATGTCCTTGCATCACTGCGATTGTTTTAAGTCTCTGTGTTTATTGCGACGATACTTTTCGGGTTTAATTCTTTCACAAATATATACGGCGGTACATCGCAGTCTACAGCGGTCCACGACGGTCTATCGCGATCCATGTTGTGTTAGTTTTGACTTTAAAAACACCTTTGACCCATCCTAACTTAACACAAACTATTATACAACAATAATTGTTTTTCCAAAAATTATTGATTGAATGAGAAATATGTGCACGAAATCTTCTTCCCGTGTGACTTCAGCTTTATCAACCGATGCTACCCGAATAGAAAAAGCTTTGATACATGGACCCCATCACCAAGAAGTAAGGCTTTCCATCTCTTGAAGCATATTCAATTGAGTCTTGAGCCTGAAGTTTAACACTAAATTAGGAAGATCAAAAGGACGAAGACTACGGATACGACCATCTACCGTTGTGAAGTGATCAAGACTTATGCTGAAAACATTGTGTAGCATTCAAACACACAGGTGCAATGTATGTATGAAACAAATACAAATGTTAGTTATGAATGGAGTGTTGAAGGGAGTAACATTAGTGTTTAAGATACATAGGAATGGAAACTTACTGAAACGTGACACTCACGTGACAACAACAAAATTTTGAATGTTTATCGCCAATATCGCATAATATCGCATGTGTGACGAGATTGACGTGACTGGCGTGATAGTTAACTCAGACATCATAGCAAGTGGACGGGAAAAACTGGCAAATATTATCATATCACGACCATCACGGAAAGTCGCTAAGTTATCATAGTAGTTCGTGGGTTATCAACTTGATTTTGAACTTTCTATATACAACTCAAAACCATGTCGAAATCGATATCAAACAAAGAATAGAGTATTTTTGATTGAATTGTATGATTTTTAGAACGTTAAACATAACACGATTAGAGATCGATGCTTTAATCGGTTGTGGGGTGTGAAAAGTAAGAAATAAAGTTTAAAAGATGCACAATAAAAGGGCTTTTTCGTAATTTCTTTTATAAAAGCGTGAAAAGTGCATTTTTGAAACACTTAGAGAGAGGGGTATGGTGGCGAAGCCCTCTCGCCACTCCGACGTGGCCTCGCCACTTGGCTCGCCACCATACCACGGTAGCTCACCACTTGCAAAAACTTGGCTCCCTCGCCAGTTCTACGACGAAGGAAAGGGACAAAAATCTATACGTTGCAAAAATATAGTCGTTGCTATTTTATTTATAAAATACTTTTTGTTAGTTTATACCCACTTTTACACTATAAATACTACCTCATTTTATCAAATTTTATACAACTATCCTTTCAAAACACTACATCTTACAAACAATAAACATAATGAGTGATTCCGAAAGTGGTGATTCTGATGTTAAAGATTTCAAAGATCTTGACATGATTTTTGAACTTGCTCGGTTAGAGCAACAACAATAAGAAGAAGCAGAGCGAGTGGGCCACCGAAACTATATCTATCGGGAACGGGTAGAAGCGGAAGCACGGTTGATGGCGGACTATTTTGGTCCTCGGCCAAAATATCCCGATTATTATTTTCGGTTACGATATCGTATGAGCCGCAAACTACTTTTAGACATAGTCTCAGGTATTGAAAATTACATTGAAACTTACCATCCTCTTTCTTCGCATTTTGATTTCTTTAGAGTCTGACCCGATGCTACGGGTGTACCTGGTTTTAGTGTTATTATGAAATGCACTTGCGTCATACGCCAATTGGCATACGACGTAACACCTGATTCATTAGATGAGTATTTACAAATGGGTAGTCATACCGCACGCGATTGTTTAGATTTTTTTACTATGTGCGTTATCGAATTGTTTATGCCCAAGTATTTACGCAAACCTAACTTCAACTATATTGCTTGAGGTTGTTGCTTCATATGATTTGTGGATTTGGCATGCATTTTTTGGGGTAGCAGGTGCAAATAACGATTTAACTGTTTTGAATAGTTCTCTGTTATTTGACGACCTTCTTGATGGCATCGACCCCGTGGCTCCGTTTGAATGTCCCATTATGCCAAAAGACCCCACTATCATGGACCATTAATCACTTGCGAGTGAACGTGAATATTGTGAATAGGCCTATTAGGATTGACGAATCTCGTTTGTGTTAGCCGGATAGGTAACCAAACACACTATATTTGAAACTCATAGGTATATGGCAATTACCTACACGAGGGCCTTTATCTTTATATATGTCACACCCCCAAACGGGGCCTAGACGGAATACGTGTCCGAGGGCGTGACGTCATAACAATCCGATCACAAAGCAA